>VMKM01002180.1:0-84563 GCA_008360985.2 Macquaria ambigua | reverse complement strand
CATATAAACTATTTGGGAAATATCTGGGGCTTGTGGTGACTGTTTAAAAAGAGGATAAACAGTCAGTGTCAGTACTAGCTGGGAGGGAGGGGAAAACAGTCCAAGGGCTCACTGTCACTCCACCTGTCCAAGGCTGAAGGTCCGCAGGTTCCTTGCTTCCTCGCAGTCAGTTGACAACTTTACACATCACCCGATGGCAGTCCTCTCTAAACCACCACCACGGACTGGGCTGGCTACACACTTCAGCCGACCCTGGCCTGCACACAGAGGAGCACAGAAGAATGAGTGCCAGCAGTGTTTGTTGCATGTGGCATAAGTAGACCAGAGTGGAGGCACACCCAGACACACCTGCCTTCAATCAACCCACTGAATCACAGCCATTGGCTCACAGCAAATATGAAATCAGTTCAAGGATTGTACAAGTATATTGATATAAGGCTTTGGTATAAACCACAAATGGCTGCTTATACAGTTTAGCATGGAAATATGGAATTAACATTAGATAACTGATGCATTTGTGGCTGATATGTTATTAAGACAAACAGAATGATTCTTGTGCAGCACACTTACAACACTACAACAACAATAACAGTGGTTGCATAATATTTTTTCTAAAAGCTACCCTCAAATAATTGAGTTTCTATGTTGTGGTTTTAAATGGACACATTTCACTCAACGGCGGTCAGTGCAAGAATGTAAGGAAACAGTTCCACGGTCTGGTATGTGTAAGTAGTACCATATGGTGGGAGGCACATAATTTACTTTAGACTGCAAACATTAGGCCCCTGGCGCTAAAAGCAGGTTGATTGATGGACCAGACATCAACAAAAGCTTATTTATTGGTGGAGAAACTCACTTCTAAGCTCTCCAATATAAAGAACTGTTGCTTAGCTCGCACACAAGCACAAACATTCTTTAGAAAGAGCCTTATAAGGTAAAAAAGATATCACAGGATATGTAATAAGCTTTAGTGCATTCTGTGGTACTTGTTTTTACCATATATGGACCTTTCCACTATATAATAATGTCATTATTGTACAAAAAGCTTAATATTCTTAATATTCCGTAGAGTAAATAGCACCAGTAGAATAGCCCCACCTCTTTCCTAGACAATTATCCTTATCAGACGGAAATCATACAAAGTTTTAAGGAATTCAAAACAGGAAAAGCAAAGAGTGGGAAGGATGATGTTCTGTCTCTGTGACTGAATTCTCCAATTATGGTAATCATTTTACTTCCTCTTCCCATGAAGTCCCTCAAAGACATGCAGGCTGTGTTCTCCTGTTCCCACGAATTTAAATTTAAACACATGCCTTCTCAACCCAAATGCTGAAAATGTGTTCGTTTAAAAGAAAAGTGGAATGGGGCCCTCCTGTGGTTGTACACCTCACAGTGCAGAAATGATTAAATCTGTCAACCAGCATCTATGGCCATGCAGAAGATGGTCAAATCAGGACTAGTGAAGTCCGCTAAAGAAAAAAATTGCATCACGGTCTTGCATTTTTAAGACCGTGAGAGCTCAACTGCAGTAATCCAAAAATATTCTTCTTTATCTCCTCAGCCTGAATTTCTTTGCAGGCAAATAAGACTAAGTAGATAAGGCTTCATGGAAAGAGAGTCAGTGATGAGCAGAAGAAAGACAAAACCACACACTCATGTCAACTCGTCTCTTGCCAGACAGACAACCCTCTGTATGTCCTTCTAATAATTACAGTTTTTTGGGTAAAACCTTGTGACTCAGACTACAACTGAGTCTGTTTTGTGATGAACTTTCCCTCATATACATTCAAAGAGCCTGCTGTGATTCAGTGGTTAACGAGGACAGAGTAAAGAACAGAGTTTCTGATGTTATGTCTGAAATTAGGAAGCAGCATGGTCCTTCACAGCCTGATGCACTCTGGCTTGGGCTCTAAGAAAGCAGAAAAAGGGAGAAGAAAAGCACTGAGGAGATGGAGGCATAAAGAGACATGAATGGATAGAAAGAGATGTGAAGAACAGAGGACACTCTGGCAGCGTGTTACAAGCATCCCGGCCGCTCACTCTACTGTGACGAAGATTATTGTGCTGCAGCCAGAGGCCTCGGTCCTTTTCCAGCCCGTGGAGTCGGGTCAGGTTTCCTGCAGCCGCTCCATATGTTGGTGGAGAAGCTCTGGGGAAAAGCTTGGTCCTCAGAAGGATGGAAGGAGCCCCGAAGCAGTTCCAGACGGCTCCACGTAAAGCTGTGACAGAAAGAAACTGCACTTCTATATTTCTTTAAGAGTAAAGATTCATATTCTCTTGTCATTCTTCTGTATTTTTATCAAATATTTCATGGAGGTAAGATGATGTGTGATTTACTGGCTATATAGCTAATGATCTGTTTGAATAGTTTCATTGTGCAGTAACATGTAGAAGTAACAGAATAGCTCATAAAATACAGTAATGGGGATGTATGTTGGAATAAAAATCAAGAATTTGTCAGATAAATTCTACATTTGTAAAAGTACAAAACGTTCTCTTCTTGTAAACAAATTAGTCACAGAAGCAAAGAGAGAACCTGATAAGTGTAGAACAACAGAAGGAAAAGCTCTCTGGAGCTGGCATAGATTAAATAGCACTTGATGCTACTATTCAAATAGTCGAACAGGGACTTTATGTTTTCCTATGATATATCAATTTTATCAGACTATCTGCTCGTTTCCATAATATCACATGACACACTCACTACTGAATTACGTTTAGGCGCTCAGCCTGTATCTCTTCACACTTACTGTAGACTGTGGAAGGTCTGCTGCTTTCTCTCTGCTCTCACTTTATCTTTTAAAACAGTATAAACTTGGATTGCCTGCATCAACTTGAGTGTGAGCCATGGCATTGTGCAGGTTTTGCAGCATCAAATGTTGGTTCATTTTCTTCAACACGCTCTTTTTGGTAAGTAATGTGAGTAATTCAATTAATGAATGAACTTGTTGGGAACAGAGATGATTGATAACATTGATGATTGAAATAATAAATAAGTAGGATTATAAAAAAGTTTGTATTTATTATTATTATTAGTAGTAGTAGTAGAATTAGAAGCAGTAGAAGTAAAGATAAAAAACAAACATACAAACTACTCCCTGTTTATGATTTTCAGATTTTTTACTAACCTGCTTCTACAGTATTTATTTTGGATTGATATGAGTGAATTGTACATGAAAATGCATGGTTGTAAGGTTGTCTAATAACTGCGGTGAAGAAGTACAGGAAGTCTACTGTGACTGTGATCCTTCATTTGTCTGATGTTGTTAATGTATGCAAGAAAATACAAAAGAATACACCGGAGATTGGAAGTCATTTGTAGCACCATTTGAAAGAGAATTAGAGAAATCATTTGATCAAACACATTCATATTAGATGAGTCTCGGGGGTCTCAGTGGACGGGCTGAGCAGAGGGAACAGTAACAAGTATGGAAGATAATCAGTCCGACTCACGGCTGGATGTACCCGGCAGGGGGTCCTGGGTGAGCACAGGAGCCCAGCATGCTAGTGGGCCCTCACATGTGCAAAATGTAAATTAATAATTGGGAAAGTCCTGATGACTAACTGGTGTGGGTTAAAAAAAAAGGTAAGCCACCAGCACAGAAAATACAACCCAGGCTTTTTTAATTGTTATTGTAGAGGTCGCTTCGTGAAAAACAGGTTGTTTTGTAACTTATTCTAAATGACTGGTTTATTTAGCAATAATGGCCCATTTAGAAGGTTTAAAGTCAACGTGTTAGGCCAGGTTTATGCGCACGGAAATTTCATGAATTGAGAAAAAAAAAAAAAAGAAAAAGCTGTCAAATGTTATGATAGACACAAAGTTTAAATGTAGTTTATTCTCATTTTGCACCATTTCAGAGATCAAACATGTCCACTTTCTTTGCTTTTGGCTTCCTCCTTACAATGATTTAGTTCCACGCTGCAGCAGGTTGGCAGCAGACTGGCATGAAATCACCAGCAGAACTGGGTTCACTGGGTTTAATGTTGCTACATAATGCGCTGCATTCATCTTCCAGTTGTTAAATTTGTTTTTCAGGCATCTGGGGTCGCCATCATCACTATCGGAGCGCTGCAATACTCGACGTACTCACAGATGGGCACGTTTGCAGGGAGCAACCTGTCTAAAATCGCCATAGTCCTCATTTCAGTGGGCGTCACCATCACCCTTGTCTCCCTCTTGGGCCATTTTGGGGCATTCATTAATAATTCTTTTATGGTGGCTTGTGTAAGTCTGAGATTGTCTTCTCATAGATTTTATTAAGAACGTGCCCGCGGGACAATACTGGGAGGATGTTGGATGTTGGATTTTTGTGGTTGAACAGCTGGAAGTAGATTAAATGTTTTGTAACAATCACCAGAGATGTTTCAACAGATCATGTAATTGACAGTTTTCCTCATAATATGACATATCGGAAGATTGTTGTAATGTTTTTTTAAGGGATATGGGACATGACCGACCTCTAACACTGCTCACTCTCTTTCTTTCTTTATGACCTAGTTCATCTGTATCCTGATAGTGATCATCATTTTGGAGATACTCACGGGAGCTGCCTTTTACATATTCCGCAGCAGGGTGAGACACTTAAATCCTGCCCTGAGGGAATTATTTGAGATCAAGGTGAAAACATGCTTCGTCTCAGTCATAAACGTATTTGAATCTCATCATCTCTGTAGACCGCCCTCATACAGATGAACAGTGCCATCAACACCAAAGCACGAGAGGTGATCTATGACTACAGGCTGGAGAACAGACACGCCATCAACAGAATTCAGGAAAAGGTGACATGCAGAGATTTTTGTATTTGCAAGAGGAGCTTCATAGACTGGAGAGAGTGTGTAGTACATGATAGTATACAGGGCCAAATTAACCCACTAGAGGGCCCAGAGGCAAAACTGCTACTGAGCTCCTCGTTTATACTGTGCATTGTATATGTATTGGCTAGTAATAAGAAATTAGTTTGTGTTAATTTGACTAATAAATAGTCATGAATTTGCGCCATGTAAGCACAAGACAGACTGAAATGATATAGTCCTTAAAACTAGACGGGATAAGGTAATAATGCAGGAGCCGCCTTAAAGCCCCCTAAAGCCCTGGGGCCCCGTGGCAGTTGCCCACTTTTACCTGATTGGTAATCATAATATTACATACACTTTAAAAAGAAAATGTTATCCAAGCAATTAAACACACTTGTTCATTGATTCAATTTGAGAGGAAATTATGAAAAAAAATGATTCTGATTATAATGAAATGCTCAGAGCAAATCATGACTGGAGAAGCAGTTATATACTAAACAATGCCTCCTAAAAGTATTTGTAAATATAATTCATAGCAACCAAAATAGGCATCTATTGTACACCGAAGATTGTTTCTGTTTGACACACAATTTCCACAAAAGAAACTTTAAGGATAGATTTACATTTTTTCCAAGTCAGCCTTAAAACAACATTCACATGCCCATATCTACACTGAAACAGTTTGTGGTCGCTGTAGTTGTTCCTCCTGTCCATACTGGCCATGAAGAGGGGGGGGATTCACAGTCCTATTTTTCTGTAAAAATGCAGCCAAAGCTAATGGAGGCTTCAGCAGTCTGAGTTAGACAAACCAAGTGGGTATCTTCTAAATGGGATTTCTCCACAGCCAGTATGAACAGGAGGAATGATTACAGTGACAAAGAAACATTTTCAGTGTATGTATAGGCATGTGTGAACCTGTCCTGTGGTTTCATTGGGTTTGATCCACAAACACTAGAGGCAGCGTCAGTGCTTTAGGGCAATCTTCATGTTACAGTTCAGCTGCTGTGGCGCAGACACCTACACAGACTGGTACAGGAGTGTGGGCTGGGAAAACCACGACGCCGTGCCAGATTCCTGCTGCGTGGTGAAGAGTGAGGGTTGCGGAAAGGACAAGGCGAAAGTACACACAAAGGTCTGCTGGGAAATCTCGTTTGAAAGTTCACAACCATTTAATTTAATTTCTGTGAGCAAATGATACAGTATTTTACGGCCGTGTGCTCCTCCTCAGGGTTGTATCTGGGCTATCAAGCTCTTTCTGTTGAAAAACCTGGTGTGGGTCGGTGCTGTCTGCATTGCTCTTGGAGTCGCAGAGGTAAAACTGTTGGTAGCTGATTTTCTACACCATTTAATATAATGTGAAATATGAGTCTCGCATGTGAGAATGTCATGTTAAAGATGGTAAATTATACTGTCATGGAGGGTCTGTTAAAATGTAAATCCAAGACATTTGTTGTATGCCATCCCCCCTCTCTCCACCATTAATTAGTTTAGTTTAGTCGCTTATTGATCAACAGAAAAAAAGAACTGTAAACGAGCCAGAGTTAGCCCAGAAGGCTCATTTTCCTCTGTTGTCCCTGGCAACAAGGCAACTTTTTTTTTTTTTTACCTCTGAGAGGTCTGATAAAACAGAAATAATAATAATAATAAAACAAAAATCACATGTATTTCCCTGCGTGATTTAGTAATTTATTTAAATCAGTTATTTATATGCACTTTCCAACAGTCTGCATGAGAAAATGTTCATGTAAGCAATGGTAATGCAGACATTTGACAAGTAAGTAGAGGATGGCATGAATGATAATAAAGCCTATCTCATGTTAGCCTCAGGTATTCAAATCCAGAATTAATTAGAATTTACGGAGAGAGAAATGAACCTTTTTGACCCGTCGTTGAGTTCATTTGCTGCCAGTAATGTGTAACCTTTTTACCTGTTGCAGGTTTTTGGAGTGTTAGTCGGGGTGTGCTTGTGTCTGGACATAAAACGAAAAAACTATGAAAACCTCAGCTGATGTGCCATCGTGCCCAAACACAGCCGACCTCCCGCATCACTGACAGTTTTTTATTTGCTCAAATTTTATGTGTTTTATTTGCTTTTCCAGTTTATTCTTTCTAGACTGTGTGTTATTTTTTCCAAACTGTCTCTCATTTCCCCATAAAGATTAAATATATAGTTCATCATGCCATTGATATGTTATTACTGCTACTTTTCATGCTTGCCATGCAATGTGATTATTTCAACAAGCTACCTGACAAATTGATTTGTTTTTTGTCTATTATCATCTGAAAACACCTGTTATAACAGTATCACACTTAAATTTAAAGCATACTATGAATACTTTCAATAAATGTGTGATACATTCTGGTTAAGTGGTTGTGTGGTTTGATGTGAACTGATTTTGCATGTGACCTAAGACCTCTGGAAAAGGTTTCTTACAGATAGACCTGATAAAATCCTGCATCACTTGGTAGCTTCAGCAGAGTTTCTATTCAGCCTGCAAAGTTGACCACCGGGACAGAAGGGCTTGGTCAGGCCTGTGGACATTTGAACTGAGCCGGCGTTCAGACTGGGCATCTCTAGTCTAGTCTCTAGTCTAGTCTCTGGTCTGCAGTCGAGGCTGAGAGTTATCAGGTTGTTGCCATCTTTGAATCTGGTCTGAGTGACTCAGAGTGGCAAACTCACTTTAACTCCAAATAATAAATGGCAGCAACACCATGTAAAATGAAGTCCACCAACCTACAATTCTTTCTAAAAGCACATCAAGGAATAAAGGGGCAGAATATCAAACACTGGGCAATTTACCGAGACTGATGCTCTTGCATTGTTTGGTTGCCAATTTGTTTAACTTGTGTCCAAACTATCATCACATGCTGTATATTCCTAGGTGTTCAGCCAAACATCTTTTTTTTTCCTTGTCAGATCTCAGGACTGAAGAGGTAAAATGATCCAATATTTTACAAGAAAAAAATAGACCAATTACACACTTTACACACTGCACGGTGTATAAAACGTACTTATCACTTTACGCTGGGCAATTTACGTAGTAAACTACATTTCCCAGAAATCCTCAAAAGGAAATGGGTCCGCCTTCTAAATTGGTCCGACTCGTATCAGCACAGAAAGTAACGTGTGCGCCAGCAGTCAAGAAAACTGACTGGAAAACATAAGTTTATCAGCAACATTGACTAAAAACAAAGGTAAAGACACGGTTTTATTGCGATATTATTTACGACCACCACCACCAGTCTTAATATCGCTCTTTTATGTAACATATTACACGAGCTAACAGGCTGTGTGTAACTTAGCGTTTAGCCAGTAAACATGCAGTCGGGACTGACTCCAGCTAGCTGTCTGGCTGAATATTGTAGTAACATCCTATTTTGAATTAAGCAAAAGTACAAATTATACTGCTTAACTTGGTTTGACACTGTAAAGTAAAAATAGAATATTAACGCATGTAGCTAAGTAAGCGCATGTTTATGTATTAGCTAACTAGGTACTTGTTTTTTGTATAAATATTCAAGTTATCCTCTATCAATGGTCCCTCTTCTCGCTTATTTATCAAGCAGCATGTCAGAGGCTTTAATCCAGCGAATAAAGGAGCTGGAGGCCGAGCTGGAGAAGCTCAAGTCCCAGCTGAAGGAGAGGAGTGAGGCTGGCAATCCATCTCCTAATGAAAACACAGACTGCAGACCTGATGGTAACACCAGCAGCAGTAAAAAAGGTAAGAAAGCAGGCAAAGACCGTCCTTTTGACTTCTCTGCCCACCCTCGGCGCCATGTGGCTCTGCGGCTGGCTTACCTGGGATGGGCCTACCAGGGTTTTGCAGTTCAGGAGAACACGGACAACACTGTGGAGGCCAGACTCTTTGAAGCTTTGCTAAAGACGCGGCTGATTCAGGACCGACAGAGCTCCAACTACCACCGGTGTGGTCGCACTGATAAAGGAGTCAGTGCCTTTTCCCAAGTGAGTTCACTGAGACTCAACGTTTAATTTATTGTCTATATAGGGAGATTCTAATTATATGAATCAGTAATGAGGAAATATACTTTTATGTAGGATGGTGCTCCGAAACGAGTCCATACAGTAATTGAGTAAACTTGTCTCCTCTCCACAGGTCATAACCATAGATTTGCGCTCCACACAGTTTTGTGTAGGACTGGGTGTCACACTCCCTGAACATGTTGATGTTAGCACCAAGAATAAAGCTACTGGCTCTGAGCTGCCATATGTGAAGATGCTGAACAGAGTCCTGCCCCAGGACATCAGGATCTTGGACTGGGCACCAGTAGCAGAGGGCTTCAGTGCACGCTTTGACTGTCAGTCGCGCACGTACCGGTACTACTTCCCCCGAGGATCCCTGGATGTGGCGTTGATGGCAGATGCTGCAAAAAGGTGGGTGAAGACGCAAAGTAATGAACACCGATGTCACCCCTTGAACTCACAGTTCTGATTTGAGGACCTCTTTGACACCCAACAGATATGAGGGCACTCATGACTTTCGCAACCTGTGCAAAATGGATGTGGGCAACGGAGTCCTGCAGTTTCAGAGGACCATCTTGTCAGCATCAGTCAAGCCTGTGCAGCCTCGGCACACAGACCAATATGACCTCTATATATTTGAGATCAAAGGACTCGCCTTCCTTTACCACCAGGTATTAAGAGACACTAACACAGTGCTTTTTTTCATAATTTTTTACAGCTCTGCTCGCAAATAAATTATGTTCATTTCAAGCCATTATATCCATATAATTAGACCTTTTTCATTAATAATACAACTATTCTTTTTAACAGCAAGACTGGTGCAGATTTTTGCAATTAAGATACTCTTAGATCTCTTGTGGAGCTAATCTCTTTCGAAATTTGATTACTTTGATTAATGACATTTGTAGTCTCTTACTGCAGTGAATTTCCTGTTGTGTTATGCTGCAGGTACGATGCATGATGGCACTGCTTCTCCTGATAGGGCAGAAACTGGAAGCCCCAGAGATAATTAATCAGCTCCTGGATGTTCAGAGTAACCCCAGGAAGCCCCAATACAGGTGAATCAACTGCTGTTGAAGAGGTTGTGCATTGTGGGGTTTTAGTGCCTTTTTTATTTTACTACTAGGAGTTGAAAATCAGGTTTTCAAATCCTACACAAGTACAAATAAAACATGTCATGTGCAAACTAAAGCAATAATAGTAGCAACATTACAGTTAAATTACAGTATGATTTTTTTCCTGAACATTTCCCTTCTTATCTCCAGCATGGCAGTAGACTACCCGCTGGTGCTGTACGACTGCCACTTTGAAGGTTTGAGCTGGAAGCAGGAGACCGAAGAGGTGAACCACGTCCTGTCTGCACTACAGCAACACTGGACCCAGAGTGCAGTCAAGGCCCACGTCCTCCACGGGATGATCCAGGGTTTGGAGTCCATAGGTGAGATGTTCAATTAAATGAACAGACCCTGACAAATCTGACACTCCGGGCCAATCGGGAGCACCAGGAATTTTGAGTCTTAATTTAAAATGTAAAGTTAGCTTTCATCAAAAATTATGTGCACAATCTGACTAGAGCTGGTCTGTCCTGAACACACTCACTAACCCCGTTTTTTTTTCCTGTTAAAGTTTTGCTTGTGCAGTACAGTACAAACCAAGGGTCTGAGGATAGACAGTGTTTGTCAAACATAATGACAAACTGATTTATATGATATATAGATAAAACTGACTTGACTAAATATCGTAATTGGCAGGAATGATGTGGATGTTAGACTCCACAATGAGGAATAGTTTTAGACTAGCATGCTTAGCAGAGTGCTCTCCGTAAGGAATGAAACAATAGCGCTGCACTATCATGTTCTTGTGTAGCACCATTATACTACTTCCATGGTATTTATATTTTCATGCATTAACACATAATACTTAAAATAATTTGGTTATAAACACCTTCAACACTGATAGCACCATCATACATACTGCTAACAGGTACTAGGCTTACATCCTTATGTATCCTTTAAATATTTTACTAAGACCTAATATTTTATACAGATTAAAAGGTCGAATGGGTATAAATTGTTTCACTTCTCTCCATCCACAGGTGGAGTGTCCTCCAACCATTGCTGGCTAGTAGAAGGCAGCAGACAGAGAAACTACCGGCCCCTGCTGGAGCGTCCGTGCTGCGAGAGCCTGGAGTCCAGGATAAACCATTTTGTCAAAAGAGGCAGGCTGGAGCGGGAGGAGGGGGAGAACGGAGGTGAAATGGTCCACAGAGGGAAAAGGTCCAAACATTCCCACAATTCCCCCAGTCTGCCTGGTTCTTCAGAGGTGCCGTCGTCAGAACAAAGTGCAGATCAAAAAGCAGAAGATTGATATTTTCTCACAGGAGAATGGACTTGCCAAAGTTTATTTTGTAGTAATTTGTGTTAATGCCAAAACATTGTATTTTAATTTTATTTCAGGAAACAAAACGATGGATTTACCTTTTTTATTTCATAAAACAGTGTATGTACATTTTCATTCATGCAAATATTTTTTTTGCTTTGAAATAAACACGTTTTGGAGGTAAATATTGTACTTTTTTACTTTTATTTACATAGTTTTTTACTAGTATTTATATTTAAATTATTAATACAAAATATACATCAATTAATAAATTATGAAAGATTATTATAGGGTAAGCTTCTCAGCAGTATATAAAGTAATTAAAATTAGCTCCACCTGTACCAGCTGTAACATTTAAGTGATAAACACATTAAAGAATTAATAATTATAATCCAGTAATACTGTATATATATCTGATTCTGAAATGGGACGTTCTGCATAATGTGTACTTTTGCTTTTGGTGCTTTTTTACTAGTCTAATTTTGAATGCAGAACTTTTACTTTTAACAGAGTATTTTTACACTGTAGTATTGCTATTTCTACTCAAGTAAAATGTCTGAATACTTCTTCCACCACTGGCTGTAGTACCTCAATTTGAATGAGAACTTTAAATTAGACAGGAGGAACTAACGTCAAGTACTAAGAAACGTCGGAGTATTTTTTTAGGTGGCGCTTGTCAAGCTAAGGAGCTAGGTCGTTAGCAGCCAGTTGAGTACAAGTCAGAGTTACAGACAGCAGTATCCAGCAATACGACTGTGTCCAACCTTTTCGTCTGGCTGCATATTTGACAGGACGGAGTGGAAATGGCTGCGGCTTCGTGTGATTTCATATTTGCGGTCGCTCTGACCTGATCAAGACTTGTGCTAACGTTAGCTTAGCTTGTTAGCAGTTCTGGTTGTTTACTGCCCCAGCCCCACCACTGTGGCTCTGCACGGATTTCCACTGTACATTCAGCTGATTTAAGGAGTATCACGCGTTTACGAGGTAAAAGCAAGGAGGCATAACACGAGTCTTTGTGGATAACGGTGACAAAAGTTTGGAAACAAGCAAGTCATTCTGTCCAGTGTTGAGTTGATTCCAACGTCAGTGAGCTGCTGAGCCTCGTCAGGGTTTATCCGGGCGTTTAGTCAAGAATAACTTCAAAGCTGACATTCCGGATCACTCCCAACAAGTTTGACTCCCAAGTTGGCTGGTTAGCCCAGTAGCACATAAACTGAGTGTAGGTCGGCACCTCCACAGCAGGGGGCGTGTTGTTAAACCTCACGACACCCTCGGGAAGTCTTTAAAATACTCCATTTCAACTACCAAGAAACGGCAGTGAGGGCCTTTCCACAAACTGTATACTGGAATACATTTCTGGAAATATCTATCCTTTTATCCTTTTATGTGTCCACAGCTTTGGTGTTCGTTAGTTTAAGATTGTAATAATTCCCTGTATACTCAAACGTTTATTGCCACTATTGTGTGTGGATATATACATTATACAGTATAGTGTATATAATTTGTATAGCCTGTTTCTTTGTCAGGTTTTATTTCCTTTTGTGTGTTTTTTAGCTTAATATTCTCTTGTTTTTTTTGTATTGCTTTAGCCAATCTACAAGTTTTATTTTATGCCACCATGACAGTTTTTATTCATTTCTTTGTAGTTTCTATGAGCCACCATAAACAGTGGCAGTAACAGTGTTATTACTTGACGCTGCTTGGATGCATCTTTCTGTGTCTTTGCTTTAAGATGTTCCTGGTGGGGCTGACGGGAGGTATTTCCTCAGGGAAAAGCACAGTGTCTTCGATGCTGCGGGAGCTTGGGTGTCCCATTATTGATGCTGATGTTGTGGCCAGGAAAGGTAGGTGAATATTTCTCGCCTGCAAACTACTCAGACTTACAAAGTGAATACAAGCTCAGTCAAAACTGTCATCCAGCTGAACTCTTCTCCAGGAGACAGTCTCTCAAATAAACTCACATGTTGGAATACAAATTTGGTATAATGACATTATTATTATAATGGAATGGACATAAAGTGGCCTTGTGGAGGTTCATTAAGACAAACGCTTGGAGAGAGTTCATGACTCATGATGACTGACTGCGGGGATGTTTTAGTTACGTGGTGAAGATGAAAAGGTCACAGAACTAGGTGAATAGTGCACAGGAGAATCGCATGTAGGAGAAAAAATAAGGCATTAGGCTAACAATTTGATTGCACTCAGGTGGTTGATGAGTCTTACTTACTTGTCTCATCCAGCTTCAACCCTCCTACCGCTGGTGTGCCATTTTTTTAACGTCTTATACTAAAAATTAAAATACTTTATTATAATCTGACGCACTGTTTTGTTAATTAACGCAATGCTATAATGGAAAATACCAAATGCTACTGCCTTTTCTTGAGAACAGTCGTGGAGCCACACACTCCTGCCTATTCCCGCATCGTCTACCACTTCGGGCCAGAGATCCTACTCGAGAACGGGGAGATCGACCGGCAGAAGCTGGGCCAGCTCATCTTCGCCAACGAGGAGAAGAGGAAGTTGCTGAACTCCATCACTCACCCAGAGATCCACAAAGCAATGCTCAAAGAGATCCTGTTCTACTTTCTCAGAGGTGAAGGGAGGCATTGAGTTTGGTTCAGTTAACAGGGAAAAAGAAGGATGATTTACTGAAAGTGAGCCAAGGCTGTTTTGCAGTGCAGCGATGGCCATTAGGGTTTTAGGCTGTTGCTCACAAAGCTCTCTGCGAGTCAAATAGAGAGATATTTTAGAATATTCCCAACATTTTATCAGGTAGAAACTAGGTGAACATATCAAAGATAAAAGTAGTAAATAGTTGATTTTGCTGTAAACATTTCAAACCATAACTTTGAATTAATTCTGTTTCACAATACTTCCCCTCCTCTCCTCCTCCTCCTCCTTCGTCTCCCCAGGGTACCGCTATGTGGTGCTGGATGTGCCCCTTCTCTTTGAAACCAGACGTCTCACTCAGTTTCTAAACCACACTGTGGTAGTTTACTGGTAAGACCACTGCTCACTTTTCTCCATTTCCCCCATCACTTTCGAGTTTTACTTTTAAACTGTTTGTTTATAAGTTTCATATTTTAAATCATTAAATATTTGGAGGTTTGTTTTTGACAGAAACTGGCCATTAAGCCCAGTTTTGTGAGTTATTGGTTACCTCTCTGCAGCTGTCTCTCTGCCTTATTAGCATGACTCACCGCCTCTGGATTTTTTTAACAAGGCACCCTGGCTGCACCATAAATAACCTCCATTGTCTGTTCCTTTTCAGTGACCCTGCCACTCAGCTATCGCGCCTGATGCAGAGGGACGGCCTGACCCAGGAGCAGGCCGAGCAGCGCGTGGCTGCACAGATGCCGCTCAATGAAAAGCGCGGCTTGGCCAATCATGTTATTGAGAATTCGGGCAGCCGAGAGGACACCCACCGGCAGGTCCTGCGGTTGCACACAAAGCTGGAGGACTCCATGGACTTCCTCTTAGTGAGGGTCATTGCAGTTGCAGCCACTACTGGTCTGGGTGGGATACTGCTGTATGCAGCCAAGATACTTTTGTCCTAACAGAGCACAGATGAGGGGAAGAAGGGGTTTGGTCCACAGTGTGGTCAAAGATGAGGGTTTGAATAGGAGCAGACGAAGGCACGTGGGGGATACTGATGCAGTTTACTGTGAGATTAGTTTCACAGCACCCACCGCTACAGCTCAGAGGTGTGACGTGCTCTGTTGACAGTTAACACTGACTTACATTATTGATACAACATGCACTGACAAATGTGGTTTGATATGAAGGGTTTCTATGTGCAATTACAGTTGGTTTTACTCAGAAACACTAAAAACATGAAGGCGATACCTTAGAGGCTCAGTTGCTGTACAAGCTCCCCAATGCTCTGAACAGTGATCACAATTTGGGGCCTAAAAACTGGTTAAACTTTTTGTTTTGGTGCAGCAGTCAACCTATAACTACCGTCAGTGAAAAAGGCAAAACTGATAATTGTACAAACTAAGAGATTTTATTTTGTTACACCTTTTACACCCTATGAAGTTATCCAAATTAGACATTTTGGGTGATTGTATTGATTGTAAATACAAACACCAGACAGTAGAGAGAGCAAATGAAGAAGTAAAAGCTGAACATTCTTAACAACTGTAGATGTGCAGTCACTGGCAAAAACTGTCACCTCAATTTTTAGTACAAAATGCCTGTGCTATCCCCAGTCATGAATATGTTTTAAATTGGAGGGATCATCATAGAAAAAAATTAAATGCTGTATCTGAATGATCTGATGCTAACAGAATATGTTTGTATGTTAATGACCTGCATAATGAAGATATATGGCAGAATGTATTTGACAATCCATTTTTAATGGGAACAGTGTGAATTCACATGAATTAACAGGCTTTATATTTATCACTGTATTTTCTTACACTTGAAGCTGTCCTCTGTA
The DNA here is from genome assembly GCA_008360985.2 of Macquaria ambigua. Taxonomy (NCBI): domain Eukaryota; kingdom Metazoa; phylum Chordata; class Actinopteri; order Centrarchiformes; family Percichthyidae; genus Macquaria; species Macquaria ambigua. The sequence continues at coordinate 68,964 of VMKM01002180.1, read as the reverse complement.
AATAAGAAGTCTGTGATTTTTAGTTTTCTCTGCACACTCACTTGTAACTAAAACACAACGTTTGTACCGTTAGCTGCTTAACTGAAATATAAATGATCCAACATTAATGTTTTAATATAACGACAACTGCCAGATGGTGTCAGTTTGTACTTTTTTGTTAGTTTAGTTTTAATGTTGGGTGCCCTTCATCCTGAACATTTAAAGTATCCCCCCACTCAAAGTAGGTGTCTAGTATTTAAACTTTTGTTTTTAAAGTAGATGCAATTTTAAGAACTTTTCTAGAAGTAATCAAACTTTTTTGTCAAAAAACCATATCAGACTGAAATTATTTTTCAAAGGAGAGTATTTTAATATGTTTTAAATCATGTCTGGATGGGATCTTTAAACAACTCTGGTCTACTTTAGTCAAGATATTAGTCAAAAGTTAATGAATAAGTTAAAGGGGGGTTAAAGGGGGACTTGAGCGATTTAGCAATGGACCTTTATTAAGTTGAGGGACTTGTTAGAGACCGATTTAAAAAAGAATGGTCAAAATTGAAGCAACAGTGGCCGAGATATCCTGACTTTTAGTCACGACTATGGGTCAAACTCTAAAAACACTGGATCCTACATTTCCCATAATGCATCTCAGTAATGTAGTGTTTGTTAGACCTTCCCTGCCTGGTAAATGCCCACATCTTCCAAACCCCACACCTCCAGTTTGTAATGCAGGCTTTCTGTTGAAAATCCGAAGTCTCAAACCCAGTGCAGGATAACCCTGATGACATCACTATGACATCATCAGGGTTATTTTCTCAGACTTTAGAAAGCTCCCTTCAGAGCCACAGAAGACATTATAGATTTTCACAGGCTGAGTAGTACTCCGCTTGAGAAGTAAAGTGATCATCATGTGTAAAATTAGTGGAGTGCCCCATTAAGGCTTTAACTAACAATTATTTTCATCTTCAAATGTCTTGTTTTGACCGACCAACAGTCCAAAACCCAACAATGTTCTGTTTACAATCATGAATGAAAAAGAAAAGGATCAAATCTTCACATTTGAGAAGTTGGAACCAGCAAATGTTTGGCATTTGTGCTTGAAAATGACAATAGTCATTTGCTGCTCTCTGTAATAATGAATATAAATCGTAAAAGACGTTGATGTAATTGGATCCTACAGGAAAATGTGTGACAGGACTTCAGGAGAAGAAATTAATGAACTTGTATTAATGGTCAGTTGTGATGACCTTGGTCTTGTCCACATTAGAGCTTAGGCATGAAAATTCAGGCCCACAGGCGGGCATGGTGACATCATCCTGGCAGCGAGGTCCCACTAGCCTGCGTGGCTCACTTGGCTCCGTCTAAAGCCCCTACTGGTCTGCTCTGTGTTTTTATCAAGCTACTGCAGAATTAATGCAAAGTGACTCGGGCTGTGGTGGGCGGGGGGGCAGTGAACCAAGGCTGCATGGCTACACATTTGGATATATATGTAATACACAGAATCACAGCCACAAACACAATGTAAGTACACACAATTGTGCACATAATACTCACAATCACACTGTAGCATAATCAATCCGGGGTTGCCCATCATTCAGGGCCATGAAGAAGAACACGGTCTATTCTTAGGTTGCTTTTTTTAAAACCTGGCCCCATCGTGATCCAGGGGAAACATGCTTTACTGGGCAGCCAGCTGTTCAGCAGAGATTTCCAAGTGTGCCTTTTCTCAGTCTCTTTCTCAGACAGAGACAGAGGCCAGATGCAGAGGAAGACTATATCTGTACCAGCAAGTGTGAATGCCCCGGGCAGAGAAGGGTGGCGAAGTCTCAGTCTGAATATAAATTGGGTTTAATTCTAAAGGTGTCAAGCTAAAAGGTGAAAGTCTTAAGTTGCCTTGTTACACTTTGTAAAAGTGCATGGATGCAGGCACAACCCGCCGCTTTATTGTGTGTTGTGGGTCCTCTCCGGGAGCGGAGCAAATCATTTTCTGATGGCAGGAGGTAAAGACTTCTATAATCTCACCATCATGTTCAGAGAGTTGGCCTACGGCACCACAGTGTGTCGACATTTTGGAATCTCCTGTCTGAGTGGTTTTTCATCATTCCCCCCGCCTCCTGCCGTCAGGGAAGGTAAAACAGCTTGGGCAAAGGCAAACAAAATAAATAGCTTTGCACCAAACTCCACCGCAAATCTGCATAATTGACAGTCCACTAATTTTCAATAACTATTTCATTAGTCAGTGTTGTTTTGAGTCTGAATTGTTTACTCAAGGTGCAAATGTTTTATCACCACAATGAAAGTACATGTTGTCCCAGAGGGAAATAGGCTTTCAGTATTCATCAGGCGTTGTTTAAAGCAATTCAGTTGTGCCATTTTAGTGAAGTATCAATTAATACAAGACATTTATAGTTTTAGTATTTATGTATGGAAGTGTGTGTGGAGGAGGGTGAGTAGTGTGTATGTAAGAGCAACATTGATGTCCCAAATCTGGTTTGGCTCTAAATATTAAAGCCCCTGCACAGGTTTTTTTTTTCACTTATTTGATTTTAGACCCTCTCTCAGGACTCTGTGGGTGAGCACAGTGTAAAAATACTCCACTACAAGTAAAAGTCCTGCATTCAGAATCTTACTGAAGTAAAAGTGCAGAAGTATTATCAGCAAAATGTACTTAAAGTAGCAAAAGTAAAAATACTCATTATGCCGAATGGCCCCCCTTCATAGAGTTATCTATATTATAGAATTATTATCACTAATGCAATAATGTGTGAGCAACATTTTAAAAAGTGTTGGAATGTATAATCTGCAAAAACCAGCATACAATTGAGTGAATCCTTATTTTACAGTGAGAATATTTCAACCTGTTTTAAATAAACTTGTTTAAAAATGTTATAGAAATGGCACAATAATGAAGGAATACGCAGACTGTGGCAATGGAATTGTGAAAATGTTGATTTTAGAAAATATTGGAAATACATTGATTTGCATTGAAAACAGGTTGAAATCTATAGACTACACTTGCAGATTCTTTCACTTTTTATAAGAAAATAAAACTGTCAGTAAAACTGACTCAATTACAGACTAAACTGACTTGATAAGAAGGAGATTTTGCAAGGAGAACAATGCCACATGTTTTAGAACCTGAAGTAGCATAAAATGGAAAAACTCAAGTAACAAGTACCTCAAACTTCTTCTTATGTACAGTACTTGATTAAATGTAGTTACATTCCACCACTAGTCCTGGTGTTGTGCATGTTGGCTCACCATCATGGCTTACTGGGATGGAGCCATCGTTAATGTTATTAGTAGTAACACCTGTGCTTTTTCCTGCTAATGACAAGTCAAATGTCTGCTGTGAAAAAGGCCAGTTGTGCTAATTATTTCAGCATTTAAGCTCTCGATGGGAAATAGAAATTAGAAGTCTGATTCTTCTGACATTTGATTATTTTAGACAGAAATATGAGTTGTTAAAAGCACTAGCTTGAGCTAGCTAGCACGGCATCATGCTCACAATTACAATGTTAAATGCTGATTTTTAGCAGGTATAATTCACCATCTTAGTTTAGCACATTCGAATGCTAACATTTGGTAATTAGCACTGAACACACAGCACAGCTGATGGGGATGGGAATTTTGCAAGTATTTAGTCATAAACCAAAGTATTGGACACATTAAAATTTTGATGTGATGATGGCGCTAGAGGAAAAATGAAGAGATGGAAGTTATTGTAATTCACCCTGAGGGGAACATGAATGTCTGAACCATATTTCATGGAAAACCATCCAATAGTTGTCGAGGCATTTCACTCAAAGCCACAAATGTCAACCTCATGGTGGCGTTAGAGGAAAAGTCAATCACCAAAGTCAGTTGGATTCATTCTTGGGGCACCGTGGATATATGTACCAAATTTCATGGAAATCCAATCTAAAGTTATTGAGAAGTGGTAGACCGACCAACCAACACTGCCATCCATAGAGCCATGTCGCTAGCATGGCTAAAAACAGGTACTGGCAAGGTAGGTGTGTTTTTCTTACTCCCACAGATAAGTGACCAAAAGTACAATAGATGACGCAAACATCTGACAAGACATTTCCTGTTTAGCTGCAATATTTGAGTGCACATCATTTTGTAGTTATCTAAAACATCAATAGTAAATGTGTTTGTTTCAGTTGCTCTGAAGGCAAGAGCTTCATCTGTCTGGGTTGATAAAGGTCTTTCTGGGAAATATTTGAGTGAAGAAACAGTGAATGACACAAGTTAAAAAGAGATGGGCACAGAAAAAAATGTAATTACATTTAAAATACAAAACTCTCGAAATGCTGTATCTCCTGGAACATTTTGGACATCCAGTGTTGTTGATCTGTAGTTGTGCAAGAGGGTGGATTTGTCTTTTGAATCTATTCAACATTTTTAACATGAGAATTTGTGAGATATCGGCAGATGAAAACGACTTCTTTTTAAGACGCAATGTTGAAATGGTGTAAGGTTTTGATCATTTTGATAAAGCACAAATTGACAAAATGATGAAAAAGCTACTGGTGTGCCCACTCACCCTTAGCACAACAGGTCACAAATGCAGCTCGACACCAACGGGTAGAAAAAACTGGCCTGAGCAGCTATAACGACTGTAGTGTTCTTGAACTCTGGCATCTGGTGTCACGCTGAGGAAGGGGCACTCGCAGCGCCTCCGTAGCCCGTTGTCAGGCTGCATCCACGAGACTGCGGTGAGGTGAAGAGACAGGCAACGCGCCAGCGGAGCGTCCCCAGCCACATGACTCAACCTGTCCCTATGTGTTAGCCCCGGCTCAGTCAGGGCCATGAGGGAACAAGGACGTTGGTATTGAGTCACTGACACACTGGACAGTCCCCAGAACAAGCATGATGATGGGCAAGAAATAGTGGGGGATGCATGTTGTCATGTTCTCCCAAGGAATGCTAGGATAATGGGTAATGCACCCATGCATACATTATCTAATATAATGCAACATGATGATTTTGCGCACGTGTGTCTGCCCTACATCCTCCATTATGTGTATTCACCCTGCCTGCCACACACACACACACAAGTTACATCTGTTCACAATATTAGATGTTGACCTTAAATTAAAGGTGCCCTGTGGAATTTTCTTGTAAAGCAGAAGTTATGTTTACATTCAGTGTTACTCACCAAAGTGCATTGTGTGTGTCATTGAGCTCTAACAAAACAGTTGCAAAGTATTTCAAATCCAGCATTGTTTACATCCATGTTGACAAGCTTGCAGTCTTCTTCTTCCCTTCCTTTGTTGGCGCATTGCTGCATATCTGTAGATCAGAAGAATAGTATGAAACCATTGGCAGGAGTGTGTATCCCGTCACCCGTGTCCTCTGGGACCCACTCATAGAAAAACAGCTCCACAGCACTGCTAGAGGTAAAACACTCCACAGGGAACCTTTAATTGCCTTTTTGCTTTAATCAGCCTGCTCTAAGGTTCACAACACCTGAACATTGACGAGAAATACAGCATGCAAATTAAGTGTATTTTGTGTTCTTTATTGTTTATTGTAGCTATATTGTGACTGTACATAAAAGCTGGTCAGGGTTCTCTATAGCAATTTTTGTCAGATGGACACCAGGTTTTCTGTTTGGGCAAGCTTACCTAAGAACTGAATGAAATCAACTATGCAGTGAGCTAATGTTTAACCTGTGAAGTCCCCTGTAAGTATGTTGCTGTACTCCAATGATTGACAAGATCAACATTATTCCTAGGTTTGTACCTCTTTCCTTCAAGCTTCGTACCCCGAAACTACATGGCTGTAGCCCAACATTGGTGAGTCATAACCCTTATATTTTATACATTCTTAAAGAACCCCTCCATCTGATATTCGAGAAATTTTCCCAAAGCCCCTTTTGTTACCTTACTGTACCCCTGCAGTTCTGTTAACATATCATAACTGTGAAATACATAATTACTTAATAGGTTTCACAGAATATCAGTGTTGTTAACAGCATTTTCCCCAAACTTCAGTACTGTAGCTTGTGGTTACCCAGTATTTACACAAATACTCAGGCTCAGACATTTGCATGTTGTTATGTAACTATCTGGTGAATCATATCAAATCAGCTCTTTAGCATTAGCAGTATAACTTACTCTTATCATGAATGCACATCTCCCCCTCTGGCTTTGCTGACCACTCTGCCATAAAGCTGAGAAAACTGATGAGAAAGCAGCAGAAACTGATGAGAGCATTGTCCTTTTCACAATACAGGCAAGAGTTAAGGTCTCACAGAGATCAATCACTTCCTGCTTCATCCTTGTAATCATGCCTTTTATTGTATTCATTGAGATTTGGAGGGCATACTGTATACCAGGTTTCCATGTTAAAAGAGCCCTCCTTACGCAGGCATGACAGGACTGTTGACATGATGTTGTATAAAAGGAATATTGCATCTGTTAACCTACCTTATAAAATGATACTTAAACATGCCACTGTCAAACACTCGGAAATAATGACTCTGACGTTATTGCAAACTCTTGATATAATAGTCATAAACATTTCAGAGAGGTATTAGAAGTATGCTGTATTTCAGATTGTAGCCTGAAGGATTAGTTCAGCTAGCGTACACATAACACTTAACTGCTTATTTTTAGTATTCAAGGTGATATATACAGGCTTGTAGTGACCCTTGAGATTACAGGTCTGAGGAGGATGGCAGAACAGCTGGAAAGATTCTGTTCAGCATCAATAGTTATTGACAGCCAGACAGTGTTGAGGAGACACTGATTTTAAGCCATGCTAACAGCATGGCTCTAGGGATGACAATGTCATTCTGTCGGTCGGTCCACCACTTTGGTCCTGGCTAAAATATCTCAACAACTACATGATGGATTGCCATGACATTTTGTACAGACAGAGGATGAAGCCTAGGGACTTTGGTGATTCCCTAGCAGGTTGACATTTTTTGGCTTTTAGTAAAATATCTTAATAACTATTGGATGGGTTGCAATGAAATTTTGTACAGACATTCATTGCTCCCAGATGACGAATCCTAAAGACTTTTGTGATCAGCTTTTCCTCTAACACCACCAGCAGGTCAAACTTTTAACTTATTTAGTGAAATATCTCAACATCTACCAGATGGATTGGCAGAAAGGTTTGTATAGACATTCATGGTCCCCAGACGATCAGTACTAATGACTTTGGTGATCCCCTGACTTTTCCTCTAGTGCCACCATGAGGTTCACATTTGTGGTTCTGAGTGAAATGTCTCGACAACTATTAGCTGCATCACCATTAAATTTAGTACACACATTCATGCTCCCCTGAGGTTCAGTTGTAATCACCTTGGTGACCTAGCACCATCATCAGTTTATTACTAAATACCTGCAAACTAATGCCATTCCCATCAGCCTCAGCTGTACTTTGTGTTTAGTGCTAATTACGACTCATACCTAACCTAAGATGGTGAACATGGTAAACATTATACCTGCTAAACATCAACATGTTAGCATTGTCATTGTGAGCATGTTAGCAAAGCACCACTCAGAGTGCAGCCTCACAGAGATGCTATGGCTGTAGACACTTAGTCATGTTTTCTTTTGGGTTCTCCAGTGTGTGCTCGCTGTTTGCGCCATGTCAAAAGTATTAATATAACTTAATTAGGGCATGTGTGACTATTTGTGCAGCCAAGTAGAGATTTTTGTGGTCTCTGTGTTACAATCTAAGAAAACATCTTCTTAGGTGCCCACTCACACAAGTAAAGCCATTTGTGCGTTTAAGTGTGGGAAGGTGGCTGTACATTTGGTGGGAGGAAGTGTACATGAGCACCAAGGGGCAATTTAGCTCCACAATTAAAGCATCTATCTCTAATTTGGATCTCCCCTGGTGAGTTAAGTGGGGGCGCTCAAGATAACAACACCAAGGGCTCATTAATGTCACTTCAGACATTTCAGAGGAGGTTCTCTCCACAAGCCTGACATTCTCCTGTCTCGTTTAGACTAAAGACACATGCAGGGACATACACGCACGCTGACCCGTACACTGACCCAAACACTCACACACACACGGACCCACAAACACGCACGCGCACTCTGCAGTAGCCTGATAAGCCTCACCTCACCAATTGGCTCCTGCAAATGTCAAGCTGAAGCCATCTCAGTGTACTGTGGGCAGGAGTGAATGAATCAAAAGTTTGCATACGCTGGAGATTACCTCAATTAAAACAAGTCTGCAGTAGAGACATAATCTTTTAAATCCCGCTACTTATACATTATGAAAAGGGGTACAGTAGAAAATCTCAAAATACCCCCACAGCCGAGTCCAAGAGACGAAGCTTACGTCAACAAAAAGCAGCTTACAGCGCTTCTCAGAGCAATACTTATCGTCAAACCCTGGACCTGCTTAAAGTCAGGGAGGACATGAGATGAAATGTGAGACAAAGGTTCAAGCTTCGTGTACAGTCGAGATGCTGTTTCATCACAAATTAAAACACCCGCCCCAGAGTGTCCTGTTGGGTAGGTTGTTCAGCTAAAGTCACCATAAAAACCAAACACCCCGAGGAGGAGGTTTATGTCGCTTACACAAGCACAATAGCTTGAGTAGGGATAACCCTGTTTTGCAGGATGAGGCAAAGACGGTGCCTGCCAAGAGAATTTCTCTACGTTTTACACAGAGGTTTCCACAGACGGTTTTGGGCTTACCCCTGTTGCAAGTGTGACTCTGACCTCGATAAATGTCTCAAAAAAGGATGGGTAGATGGCTAAAAAGGGGGATCCTTTTTATCTATGCAATATGATGCAATAATTTGTATAATTTGCTAACATAATTGCACAACTAAATGTTCTGGGAAAGAAGGCAGGAACAGCTAACACAAACAAAACTGCCTACAAATGAATCCAGGTGCATTTTGATTCCACTCTCCACTCTCTTCATTCATACATGTTGAAACGGTAAATACTGTTGAACTCCTGGTTTGATCTCCAAGGTCTCTTAAGCGTTTTTATGTAAGAACGGTTTTGGTGCGTTTGTGTTTCTCCCCGAGGACTTCAGGAAAAGTACAGATGTTGCAGACTCTCGGGCAGTGTTCAGTTCCAATGGTTTCAGCAGTGAAAGCTGCTTCTCGCAGACCGGGGGCGTTTGTCTGACATTGTGACATGAAGTCTCTAATTTGACGGTGTGTTCATACACCCTGCAAGGAGAAAACAGCCTGTGCTAGTGCTCAGCTGCCCCATGGCTCGGGTGACCTCGGCTTAGGCACGGACCCTCAGTCTTAATTGTGTCTGGAGGAATTCTGCTGTCTTAAGACAAGCTTAAGTTTAGACCAGAGGGCTTCCTGGACTTCTTTGCATGGAGCAGTTAAACAGACAGGATGTTTTAACACTGCACAATGTGGCAATCTAGTCTCTTTCTGTCATTTTAATCAACTGCTTACTATTACACCAATTTATAACTCAAAATGTTGAATTTAATTGAGCTTCAAGTGGCATTTTGAGAGGTAACATTGGGCTGACATTCAGTTTTATTAGCTTCAGTGAATGAGTAAATGTGCATTTTGACATGGTTTCCATATCTAAGTTTCTCGACACCCTCAAAATTTTTGGTCTTGAACTCTTAACTAAAACTATATAAGAGACAGTTTTGGACCCTACGTGGCCCGTGTCAAAGGCGAATTATGTCCAAAGAATTTCACAATATCAAAGTGAGCTCTTAAGAAAACAGAAAAATATATCGTTTTTTACAGTTTAGGCCTGGGAGCTATTTTCTTGCCTCTGACACTTGTGTTGCCGTCACAGCAGAGCCTAATTTGCCCTGGATTACTTTCCGACACTGATCTAAGCTTTGTCATGTTATGTTCTAACACCCGTCCCCTGACTTTCTCCCACCATATCTCAGCGTCTCCACACCCATTAGAGGAAAAAACACATCTCTCCTTTGATTGTGAAACACAATCATCTCCCGCTTCATTTGGCATTTAACACAGCTGTGATTTCCTCTCCCTTTCCCCCAGTGATCATCTCTGCGTTGATTGCCTCTCGCTGAGCTGGCGTGGCTCTCTTGTGTGTAACATTTGCAGGACTAAAGGCTGGTTTCACTGGAAAATGAGAGATCAGAACAGCTGATCAAGAAATAGATGAGGTGAGTGACATTAACCACATAATGGGTGAGGAAATGCAAAAAGAAAAAAACAAGTTTTAATGAAAAAAAGCCCACACCTAGGTATTTAAACTTTGTTTAAAAACACTGTTTTCTCGTTTTCATTTGTGGAAACATACAGAACATTTTAACAGGTGTTTCATGCATGAATTAAGTAAATAGATCTTTACAAATGAGCACATTAAGCATTACGTGATATAATTGTACACCTATCAACAGCTATATTCTTTAATAGACATACAATATGGTGTATGTACACTACTTTGACTGGTGTTCAGACATCAATATCAAATGTACAGTTTATGCACTAACAATATGCCAAATATAATGGGCTGATATGACAGGATTTTCCAAATCATTGCACTGAGACACAATACATTTTGTGACACTGTTTGCCATTCAATACAAGCTTAATCCAGTCCAATATTTGACAAATTTAGTATATCTTGGGACAGAATATATCTCCTCAGTCACAACATCTTATAATACAAACAGCATGAAAAAACAAATCCGAACAGCACATTTACAAACACTGCAGTCGCCACAACTGTTGGATTTCCAGACTTGAATTTGAAATGACAGCTCAAAAATGATGGAGAGGCTTCTGCACTGTCAGATTTGTTACTGCACCTCAACATGACACATGGCAGTGACTGTCACTGCTATGTTGCTCGCGTCCATCAGAATAGCGGCATAGGCACCCTGTATACAATGAAACGTATGGATGAGGAGGTAGACAGTTACCGATAACCACAGATCCACAGCTGTAGTAATAATAATAATAATCATCGCTGTATCAGTGCTGACCATAAACATCTGTAGAAACAATCTGACTGTGGATCAGTGGCTATTGGCAACATTACCCTTGCGAGAGCCAAGTGAAAGTCAGGAAATGAATGTCCTCTGGCTGTGACCTTTCACCTCTGAGCCCATGTCCTGTCCAGTCTTCAGTCGGCATAGAGGATGAACCCTGAGAAGGTGCTATATTTGTTGCTGTTGCCACCGTGAGCCTTGCCCCCATCCAATTTTATGAAAACCTCATCGCCTGCATCCAAATGAAGGATGACACTGTTGCTGGCATAGTCATAACTCTGGTCCTGGTCTTGGGCAATGGCACTGGCCCTGACCTGAAATATGACACACACGCACGCACAGACAAGGAGAGAGGAAGTGAAGACATGTAAATGGTAGATTGCTGAGGAAAGGATTTACAATGAAGAATTGTTACAATGCATTACTTAAATAACAGATAATAGCAAAATGCTAATTAAATTAATTATTATTAATAAGGCACAAAGGAAAATATTAAGATGACATTACTGAAGTCGATTATAATATTGAAACAAATGCACAGACATTAAATTAGCTGCTGCTTCACTGGCTGACTTGAGACCACACATATTTGCCATGTATGAGTTGACTAAGAAGATCTTATTTTAAGAAAGGAATATTTGTAAGAAGTGTGGACTGCATTTGAGAGTTTGCGTAAAGTGTGTCCCCTGTGGTGAATATTGTGTTTTTCTCTCATGACTCAACTGAAAGGGTCAGGCTTGAGTCAGTCTGCCTCTGAGGCAGGATGGCGGTGCATCCCTTTGCCTCGTGTTCCGCTCTTACAGTACATCCACCTTTTTTCGAGGCGGAGCACTGAAAATGCCATGTTTTCTCCAAAATAAGTGTCATCGTGTCAACACAGGGTAATTACTGAGGGTGTTAGGATTTGCTTTGCATGTACAGCAAGCCGCTGAAGGACATATCCCCTCTAAGCTTTAGCTAATGTATAATGATGTGGGTTGCCAGGTTGGCTGTTCTGCTGCAACTTCACCAGACCAGCCATAAAAGTGTAATCCCTGCTTCAACCAGATTGCAGCGAAAGGTTCTAAACTAAGTTAGAACCAAAATAGGAACATGGAGTTCTAATTACTCCATTGGAGTACAAAAGTGTATGTCAAGAGGCTGCAGGGTCTCAGAGGAGAGGTTGAGCCACATTGCAGCCTAGGCTCCCTTCCCTCCCTGTGTCCACCCTCAGCTCTACTGCAGCAGCATGATATCAACCACTGACAAAAGAAACTGACTGAAAATTTAATTTACAGTAATATAGTGTCGTACTTTATGTCTTGTATGAGTAATATTATAATTTTAACCAGGGACGTGCAGAGAAAAGTGGCTAAAGCATCCCAACACCACTTTGCCCTCTTTGGCTGAAGTGTCTCCCCTGGCGCAAATAAATACATAATTAATGATCATATTGTTGTTGTTGAAGCTGTTTTTTTTCCCGTTATGTGTGAATAAACACAAATGAAGTTGTCTCATTATGTAGGTGATTTAATCAGGAGTTATAGTTTGCCTGAAGCCAAGTTTACATGTCTGTTTTGTTTTTAATTGGTCCTCATTAACCACATAGAGACTGTATGTGTGTTATGTGGTAAACGTTTTGTAATTATTAGCATGAACCTTGGTCATGTATATTAGGATTTGGCCAACATTTATACATGTGTGATACTTTAATTTCTTGAGAAGAATTTATGCTTAAACTAAGGAAGCTATTTATTAATGGTTTTATGTGTCATTCGACATCTTGGAGCTCATAGTTGCTTAGTGTGAGAATATAATAGATACCTTTTTGGCTGTGGTAAACTAAAGTAAATGTAGCTCTATATATGAAACTTCAGTATTTACGGTTTCATTGTCCCTAAAGAAAGCAGACGGGGGGGTAGAGAGGTTAAGAACTGGGGGAGGCAGCCTAAGGGAGTCTTTATAAAGCAATAAAAATATGAACAGGTGAATCATAATGGTTAAAATACTAAGTATAACAGTAAGTATATTTGTCTCTTTTTCTTTCGTTAAAGTTAAAAGTAATTTTCATTCTATTCTTTCATTTTATTATTACCTTTCTGTTACATTTTACATAAATTTAATTAGCTATTTTATGCATTTTTAACAATGTATATATATATATATATGTATATAATCTTTGAGGTGAGAAGTGAAGTATGTGTGTGTTTGGACATACTATTTGATATGCTGCAGTGTACCAACATCAGGATGAGGAGTGGGGAAGGGTGGGGGTGCCCTTTTTTAATTTAGCCACTGCCCCTTAAAATGTCTGTGCAATTCCCTGCTTGTAACCCTTATTTACACAAATACAGGCTTACAGTAACACTTAAAAGGGGCACACAATGTAATGCCATCAATATGATAGCCTTACAATAAATACTTCATTTGTAAAACTTAACATGTCTATTTTTGTGGAGACTGTTTAGTATGGTGTAATGCAACCTAGTAAAACACCAAAAACTACGACCACAGAGTTGAACCTACAGTTCTATGACAGTCTCCACAAAAATGTATCTCTATTAGCTTCATAAATATGGCATTTACTGTGTGGCCATTGTACTGGATTGCGTTATAATGCATACGTGTATGTGTTATTGTGTCCACTCTCTGTACAGCCTGTTGCAGCCTGGCCGAGATGTTTGCATGAAAATGTCGAGACTCAGATTTACATGGTGTTTGATCAGTGTCATCACCTAGGGCTTTAAAGACATTACAGCATTTCCATGAATATAGCAAATATCACATTCGATATTGAAACGCCTGGGCCTGACAGGCAGTCTGATAACGCATACTAGCACATGATGGCTCCATGAAGTTTGTTGTATTTCAAAGGGCACCAGCTTTGAACTAGCCACTACCCCAGGCTGTGTTTTGATGTGTGCAGAGTTGAGATAGCGCTGCACTCCTTCCACTCACTTCAACGTGTACATCACTGGATGTGTAATATGCACAGATACACAATCTGGCAGCATGCCACTGAGCATTGTCATTATACTGGACTACAACACCAGACCAAGACAGACCTAAAATCACTATCCACATGAATGCATGACTACTCAATTTAGACTGCCAGCACACTAGTCACACTTCTCCCTGAGCATTTTGATGTGGGTTCATCCCAGTGTATGATTCAGGGTCCTTAATTCATAATGTCAGTAAATGGATAATACTCTATTTGTACTTTCAGAAACTGTGCTTTTTTTCCATTTGTTAAATTAAATCATAAAACATTAGGAACTGTTTTAAGAAGGTGTTTGAAGAGTTAAAAGTGTTACCCACCAGACCATTCTTGATCAGGTCAGCCCACATGCTGGTGCCATCTCCTCCCCTCATCAGCACATTGTAGATGAAAAAGTAGGTGCCAGGAATCTTACAGGTGAACTTGCCCGTTGCGCCCTCATAGTTACCACCAATATTAGTCACCACGTCATCAAATCGAAGAATGTCGTAACCTTCTTGAGGGTTTCGTAGTCCTGCATAAAATGCCACCCGAGGCGTGGTGTTATAGGTGGTTGTGCTAACTGCCCCTTTACCCCCTAAACCTAGAATCCCCGTCCGTACAATGTCCACACCATCTCCCGGTGGTCCCTTAGGTCCTGGTGGGCCTGGCTCTCCAGGTGGTCCTGGGGGTCCAGGCTTGCCCGGACGTCCTGGTTTGCCTTGTGGGCCATGAGCACTGTAAGTGGGCAGCGGTGGGCCGATGCTGTGGTCACTCAGATCCCCCTCGTTGTCCACCTGTAGGCCTGTGGTTGCTGTATCTGTTCCTGTGTGCACACCTGTGCCCGTCGTGCCCGTGCTGGGGAAAGGGTCACAAACCATGCGGCAGGTACCCAGCATCTCGTAGTGGCTCGAGCTGTCATCTATGCCACCTGTGCCAACGGAGCTGACCAGCACAGGGATGAGGACCACCAGAACCAGGACCAGCATGACCCCCACAGCAGCTGCCACCAGGGTCTTGCGCCCGATGCTCAGCCGGGGAAGGGGCTGCGCAGCCACCGTGGAACTCTCCGGGGTGGAAATGGTGACTGTGGGGAGTGCGTCCACCTGGCAAAACGCAGACACAATGAGGCTCTCCGATGGTGGAGATGGTGCCCAGGGAGAGCTGGTATGAGTGTGTGAGTGAGTGACAGAGCGGTGTAGGAGTAAAGGAGAGGGAGTGGAGCAAGGGACCGAAGTGATCAAAAGGAGAGAGAGATTGAGAGAGTGAGGAGAGAGAGTAAGAGGAGAGGAGGAGGGAGAGAGTAAGACAGCTTGAGAGAAAAAAAGAAAAGAAGCAAGGGGAGGAGAGAGTGAGCAACATACACTACTAACCATCTGAGTCAGGGCAGAGGAGGGCACTTTCCTACTGGCAGATCATGTGAAAAGCCAGGGAAGACATAAAGTAGGAGAGTGAATCAATCAATTCGTGTTCATTGGATGATGAAGATAAAGATGGAGAAAAATATTTGAGGCAAGCTTGCTTAGATGAGAAGGATCTAAATTTTAGATCACTTTTAAGACCACTTATGTGCTACCACTGAAATTTATACATCCTTTCTCTGTACATTTTGTTAGTACTATTAAACAGTTGGCATTGATTTTGTGCACTAATGTAAGAAAATATTTTATTTGGAGTACCATAAGAACTCATTTGAGACATATAATAGTCAGTTTTCTTAGTTTAATGTGAGACTGCATTTTTATCAAGGTCAGAATGTGTATATTTTCCTTATCTGCCAGCGTGATTGTGATTTGTTTGTGTGTGTGTGTGTGTGTGTGTGTGTGGCGGGAGCTCTTGTATACTGGACTGATTCCAGGCATCTGTGGTCAGTCAAGCTGCGACCTTCACAACATCGGCAAACTTTTAAAGGGGCAGTTCAGAATTTTTAAGTACAATTCTGTTACAACATTGGTCTTATAATTCCTGTTGACTATGACAGGGTTTTACTCACTCAATTAATAGACCCTTTTCACAGTAGACATTTTGACTTGTCAAAGCAGGAAAAGCACAGGTGGAATTAATAACATCAGTGATGGCTGTCAGCTCAATGGCCCTGCTATTGTGTATTGTGCTTACTGGGACACTTAATGGAATGGAACCATCGTTAACGTTATTACTTACACCTGTGCTTTTCCTGCTTTGACAAGTCAAAATGTCTGCCATCAAAAGGGTCTATTACTGAGACCTGGGGTCGTGGCAACATCGCTAGAACAGACATCAGTAGAGCAAGTGGCACAAGTGGGCCGGGCAATGAAACTGATGGCAACCAAGTCCTACACCACTTCTGAAATCATTCTAATATTATCCAAACCCAGCTTCAAAATGTCACAGTAAGCCATGACAGTGAGCCTGGATTCACGACAGGAAGGCCCTGGAAATGGCACACCACAACAGAATGCAGCTGCTAGAAATATCGTTAATTACACTTTTGCTTTTTTTTCCTGCTCTGACATGTCAAAATGTCAGCTGTGAAAAGCTCCTGTTAAACTCTCACCTGCAACAACTTAGCAGCAAAAGCAGATGGTCTAATAAAATATGTAAAGGTTATAAATAAATACAGGGAAAAGATCAGCTGAGGCAAACTTACCTTTGTTTTCTCTTCCAACTGGCTTGGTCAAGTTCCATATTCATTTGATAAAATTATATCTGCTGCGATGATGTTTGTCTAAATAGAGTAAGCTAAGCTACATCGGTTCAGACAGACAACTGGAGTTGACATGACAAACTCTCTACTCGCCTCTCAAACACACCTTTAAAGTAGGCCTGCTTTAGCAATTCTGACTTTAAACTCAGAGACCAAATACATTTTTCACATGTGGCTCTAATCTTCCTCCATAACTTAATAATCATATCTGCATAGCTGATGAGTATTAGTCTGCTGATACATATGAGGTGGATTGCTAGGTTTGCATGCCTATCAGTCTCAGTTTTTAAGATATCATATTCTTTGCAATGGTTGGAGATGTTTTGTTGAAGAATGACCTCATGGTGGCTGGTGCCCTCATGTAGTAGATCACATAATAGCTGGTGTTGGGCTCTGGATCTAATGTAATCTAATCTTTTTCTGTGCTTCGCTTGGTGTATGCTCATGGGTAATTATATCAAAGCCTAAACACTAAAGTTGAATTCATTACATATTCTGTATTAATAAAATAAATCCGTTCCACATGAGTTGGCGGAAGAAACTCAAACTTGCCCAAACTCAGTGTGTTGGCAGAGAGGGCTCTGCTTGATTCAGTAACCATTGCCAGCCGCCTGTTCAGTCAAGAGTTTTTAACTGAGTTGATGTGCTGATCTGATTTACAGTATATTAATGTGTCTGAATAATTCCATGAGGGATGGGTCACGTAAATGGCCAGTCATGAAAATAAAACTATACATACATTCATTCATTCATTCATACACTTACTAATACACAGAATATGTTCATTAACTTAAATATGCCACAGAGACAGATAGCAATTTCTTTTGTTGGCTGACTTATTTAAACTTAAACCCTTTGTTGGGTTAATTGTTACAAATGCCTGTTGTGCACAAAGGTATTGTTCAAACACACATAATATTTATTTAAAATTCTAGTCAAGATCCCACATTTGCACAGATACTTAATATGTAATGCTGAAATACAGGGAATGTATTTTAAAGGATGCCCAAGACGTAGATTTTTCAGTTTGATGCAATTTAGAAGTCAAAAGAACAGCCTCTTGGATTTTAAAGGCATGGAGGCAATGAAGCACTGAACATGACGCTCGTTTTTTTAAGGTACAATGTGTTCTGTCAACCTTGTACATTTTCTCGCAGAAGATAACTACCCTCCTACTAATTAACAAACAAACAAACCAAACCAAGTCACCCTGAAGCCAGTTACATACACGTGGCTGCAATGCTGGAATCATCCCGTGATTTTAGATTTTCACGAGAGTAGTATACGCAGAGAGTAGTTTTGTGAGTCCTCTCCACATTTTTGATGCTGCAGTTGTCACAGGACACGACAATGGTACTGAGTCAGACACCTTGAGCAGTGCTTTCTTGCTGAGTCTCTCTAGCTGATGACAATATACACTAAATCAGAGAGATGACCACATAGTCAGTATGACGGAAGAGGTCTTTAATCTTCTTAAATGTTTTATCATCAAACATATTCTCAATACAATACTGTATCTACAATTTTGCCCAGGTATATCACAAATAAAGTCATATCATTGTTATGAACACATGGGACAGACAAAAAGGAATTGACCAAAACTAAAAAATTATGCTATAAAACTTAAAGCTTACAAAAACACCAAAACAAACACAAATACAAGAGTGATGGTGGCGTAACCACACCAAGCCTTACAGTGCAAACACCTGCCAACTCAGAGAACCAAACATAAGTCAAAACACTGATCAAAATAAGATACACACTCACAATCAAAAACATAAATTTAAAAACAAAATAAATCATATCAATCTCCGAAACAGTGCATATGTCAGCCTTCTCTGTAAAGTGCTGCACAAAGACTTTGCTGTATTTGCAGACTTTAGTGCCCTCATGTGGCCTTTTAACATATTGCAAAATAGGTTGTCCACACAGCACATTCATTCCCTTGCTCTCATTCTTTGGCCCTCACTATGTGTGTAGATTCAAAGCTATACTGCGAGCTAAACACACTTCCAATAAAAGGTCAAGACAGCAGTTGGCCTTCAAGGCGTTTACTGGAAGTAATTGTGAAACTGTCAAAACAGTTTGGGCAATAAATTCGATGATAATGATAATGATTACAAATCCCCAAAACATGAGGATCTTTTAGGGATGATGTACTTTTGGCTGCAGTCCCTACTACCTACAGTGATGTCCCAACAGGTGTCCTTCATCCACTCTCAAAGGAAATACACCTGCTGTGCCTGAAGTGCAACTCTCTTGAAGAAATTAACATTTCAAGTTGGAGAAATCAGTGCAACAGCAATTTGTGCCCTGTGAATCTGTGCTGATTTACCCTTTTAACTGCAATTTCTCACAACTTCCTGCAGATGGAAAAGTGACCCTTAGCAAAGTTAATTTAGGGACATAAAAAGAATGAGTGGGCCACTTTTTCCCCTCATATAATCTGGACATGTGTTGTTTTAAATGTTCTCCGTGTTCCCATTTCACTGACTGCATTTACTTTTTTTAACCAGACGATGGCGCCCACTGCTCACTCTTGTAGAGATTAAAGAAGAAACGCAGCCAGACACTACAACTGGGCCACCATGAATAACTTTACATTAAAAACTTGATGAATTTTCTCAACAGATTGTCACATTGAGTAACAGTTACAACTCTAACGGTTGTTATGTGCTTTGATAAAGCATCCAAGAAAATAGATTGTCTATCTGAGTATGTTTTGTGCACTACAAATTCAAGATTTATGGTGTTGAGTACACACACTGTTTGCACTGCTATGTCAGGACATTATCCCACCTCCATGCAGCAGCAGGAACCTGTGTTATCAGCCCTACAATAGGTGGGGAAGGTGGAGACCACCCATCTTGAGCAGCCCTGCTCACATTCCAGCATGGACACACGGGACGGTCTTGTCAGTAACTGGAGAGCTGAGGAAACGGCAGGCCATCTTTGATGTCTATATTCAGGATGGACTGTGCTGGATAGTGCATTTATCTGCCTGTTGGGAGATGCAGGATGAAATATATTTGGTGCTAGCGTCTATTGATTCATTATTTATCAAGGTATATGTAGGGTAGACATAAAAACGATATATTAGATATTAGAAATTACATCTTGTGCTGTAGTTTTGCCTTTGTAGCCATGTTTACTTAATAGAATAGTTGGGTTAACAAAATTAGGTGTCTATGGTGGAGGTAAATCATAGCCAAACATCAAAATCAAGATAAAGTAGAAATCCTGATCTCTTCAATGTGATTATTTTTCACAGACGTTTGGTGTAATAACCCCTTATATAAAAGGAAAAAATAACAGCCCCTTGTATGTTTACTCAAGGGTTCAAACAGAGTAACTTCCTTGATTCTTTCATTTTGGACTCTTCCTTTTTAGGAAATGGGCCGCTGCCTTGCAGTCCCTCTTGGGATTCTGTGGGAATTCCTAAGCTGGTTTGCTTGGCAGTTGGTTTTCAATCCTCAAATATTGTTATTTCAGGGTGTGAGGTTGGGGCGGAGAAGGAATTGAAAAAATGTGCCGTGTTGCCTTTGGCCACTCTTGACAAAGCTCTGTCCTGAGTTTGTAAACAATTGTGTGTGGTTGGTGTTATCTATAATAAGTTACAAAAGGAATTCAGTCTCTTATTTTGAAACCTGGCAATTGGCAAAGTGACACCACTGGGCATCCACAGTGCTGTGATGTCTCACTGATGCTTTCATAATCTCCTATTCCATTACTTCCTAAGTGAGAAACATGTTCATATAGACTGTAGCAGATTATTCTGTGATAAGTAGATGACAAAAACACCCCTGAAAGGACATTTCGTTATCCTCTTTTATTAATGTATTTGGTGGGATCAGTTTGAAGTTTATTAGGAATATCCTGTTCTGTCCTGTTTGTTTTCAGAGAGGTCTGCAATCTGATCTCCTATAACTCACTGCTCCAATTCCTGTGCTGGAAGTGCCAAAAGCTTGTCTGACTAGTTAATATAGCGTCTGGAATCTACTCCTCACAAACAGTAGACACATATTTCCCTTTTTAGGGCATGAGAATATATTACGTAATTTAGGGAGCACTCGGATCAAACTCGCCTGTGTGGAAGCGGGAGGTGCTGAGACAGAGCGGCACCCCGATCGACCAATCAGGCGTCAGGGAACTTGCCATCTCGCTCGCTGATTGGTCAGAAGGTGGACAACGTGGGTGACGTTTAGGCTGCTCGCGCTCACTCTGCCTGGGAGTTTTTCACGTTGACGGTTTCACGGGAGTAGTTGTAGTCTTTATACCGGAGGGTGAAACTGTCCTGGAAAAGAAGCTACCGGGATTGTTTTAGGCTTTTGTAGCTGGAGTTTGGGAGAAAACTGCCTTAGGTGGTAGGCTATTTACTTGTTTTTCTCTTGGATAGTGGTCTAAAGTTGTCACCATGCCGGTTTTCCACACGAAGACGATAGAAAGTATCCTGGAGCCGGTGGCTCAGCAGATATCCCATCTGGTGATAATGCACGAAGAAGGTGAAGTTGACGGGAAAGCTATTCCAGATCTTACGGCGCCGGTGGCTGCCGTGCAGGCGGCTGTTAGCAACCTCGTTCGGGTGAGTAACTTTCTTCCCTTTGTAAAATTGTACCTGGCACATTGGTAAACTGTGCCTAAACTCGGCGGGTGTCATAGGCTACCTGTCGCGCTTTGTGCCACACCGTCCGCTCTCGAATTAACTTACTTGAACGTTGAAACACAACACTTACAACTATACTAATATAGCTAGTTCTGTCTTATGTGTTTAATAGCAGAGAAGATGAATCCATGCTATCCATGTTCCAAGTTGTTTGACTCGGGGCAAAGGGCAGTGACGCCCTTTTCCCCTTGAAAATATGCCCTGCCTCCTCTGTAGCTGACTGGCATATCTTGACGTAGGCACTGCTGCTAGTATGTATGAGCCAGGTACTGGAGCAGGCTACAATGAATTTTCATTCATTTTTCATTTACCAACTAATTTGAAAACAAACAATTGCACTCACTGAATATGACTGAATTAGAATATGAACGAACCTCAATCACAGGATGTATGATAACAGGAATCTCAGTTCTCTAAACCATATGGTAGGTGGGGCAGTTCAATACACTGCATACCATTTGCAACCAAAACTTCCAAACAGATCTATACAGACTACACTACTGCGTGGGACAGTTGGAGAAATTATTGATCACTGATGCAAAGTAATACATATTGTATGTAAGCTGTCAATGCTCTGCTAATGTGATGACATTCAATTAGATAGGACTAGGAAGCACCATCAAGCCTCCACCAGGGCTGCACAACAATGTGCAAAATTGTTAATTTGCATGTGGATCCGGTGTTATGCTGCCTATTACTTCTCCAAAAAGGTTTTCTTTACTGTGGTCACATACTGTATTTTATAGATGTTAATTAAAGTTGTGACCCCGTTTTGATAGCTGTGATAGCAGAAATACCGCAGATCTGTAAAGCCAGATATCCTCAGAGAGATTCTGAGGAAACACAGCATATGCATCAAAATGAACATAAACTAATCACTTGTTTTTGATTTTTTTTGTCCTAGAACCAAGGGATTTAACCAAAATTGTTGACACATTTTGAAAGAACCTGAGAGAACTGAAAAATAAGAAAACTGAACTAAAAATATACATAGATACAGTAGGTATCAGTTTGACTTAGTCTTGACACACTATGGCAAGTGCACACATTATCATATCAAGTTGGTGCCCATGATGGCTTTCTACCCACACAGAGCAATTCAAATCTTGGTCTTTTGGGGCTATTAATTATGCGTCCAGACTGTCTTTTGAAACATTAAATTACGTGCAACCCTTTGACCAGATGCAGCTGTGGTTTATTTATATTTAGAATCAAAAACGACCTAACCACCTCAGAGCCTCATTGAAACCATCATGGCAAAAAGTAAGGAAATGACAATGTTGGTTCTTCAAATTTTAGCCTGAAACACAAACCAAATACATGGAAAGTTTCTTAGAAAGGAAACAATGAGATATGAGGGAGCTGTCAGATACTGTGGCTTGTAAAGAGAGGAAGGGATAGAGACTAAACTAAGGCAGACGTGGTTCCTGTGTGTTGTTCTCTCTGTCAGCCTGGTCAAGCACAGAGCCTCTGGCAGTTGTTGAGCGATAAATTTGGACAATTGCTCTGGCGTCTCCTGTCAGCAAAGGAATCCTTCATTTAGAAGGATTGTCTACCATTAGCCTGCAGTTTATTCAGTAGGTTTTACGGTCCATGACCATTTCAAGTTATTTCACTTCCTTCTATGCCTTTGTTTTTCCTCAATGCCCACTCTCAAACTATAGGTCTGTACCCCATTGAGTGCATTAGTTATATGTCAACACCCACAAGACTTTCTTCCTCTGAAGGGCATTATACAGAGGTGTTTAGATGGTGTGTTATGTTATGCAGAGAAGGTCTGCATAACAAGTAATACCTTGTAAACTACTGTTATAAATATTTTTGGTTACATGCAGTAAAACCTTTGACCTGAACCTATATATAATATGGTAATAATTCTTTACCCAAGTATATTTTTGGTTTTGTAATCAGATGTTACTACTAATAGTTAAGACATCTGCATGTAAAGTTTGTTAAAGGGATATGCACGCACTAGTCTGTCCTTCAAAGGAATTATGATGATGGGTGTGTGTGATGTTAAGGAAAATTAGACACACCACTTCTTATTTTAGATACATACTGTGCATACATGCAAAGTCAAAGCGTGCACAGTAAAACATAGTTGAAAACATCATCAGAACATTGCACTTGTGCTAAAAGTTCCACTAACAGATGTTTTTTTATGTTAACAATGAATTGAAAGATATTGCTTGCAATGGTGAATCCACAGCATTAACAGCCAACTCCGCTCGACAGAGGTTTTTAGCCTCTTTTAGCTTATTTTTTTGGGTTTACATTTACTATGAGGACACTCTAATCAACCCATTTTTAAACCAATTAAAGCAGAACATCTAGCAGCTAAAGAACCAGATGTTTTTCTCTGGAGTTGTGGTAAATAAATGCTAATGTTGCTAGGTGTCTGCTGGATAGGCAAATGTTAGCTAACCCATTAGATATAACATTATAAAACAATAATATGTCAGAGCTGGATGTCTGTCAGCTTGTTTTAAAGTTATTCTGCCCCCAAGTGGCTAGAAAATCACTTAATACAGCTTTAAATATAGAAACATTACAGTGTTAATGATTCATTTAACATGAATGCAGTGCTTGTCAGCATTTCCTGACACATGAAATGTCCTGTGCAACCTCAGCTAGCTTGGGGTGAAATGATGCAGGCTCTCTGTACATTCTGAATTGTGATCAGATGTTTCCAACAGTGGCATGAATGAATGGATAGGCCTGTAATTATTTCCAGTTGCTGTGGCAACATTACAACATGGACGGTGTTATGATTTCATTGAAGTCTAGGATCAGATGTAATTTCTTCTGGTTTCAGTCCCACCAGACCCGTGAGTCATACATTGCAAAGCCTAAATGAGCAAATAAACGCAATGTGTGGCTCTTATCTTTGACTTCTTTGTTACTGATGACACTTGAATATTCTCAGGAAACTGGGCTGTTTCTTTGAACTTTATTTACTGTCTGGTGTTGCCATTTTGTCCATGCAAGTTTTATTGTTTTCATACATTCATTCATTCTCGCACCTGTTGTAAGTCACTCAGTTTAACAAAGTAAACCTCTAACTGGAGAGTAAATTACTGTCAAGGAAAGGATCATCCTTGGAAGGGAAAGGGATGAGGCTGTCTAATTGCATCTCTCTCGACGTACTCAGGGCGGGGCTGTGCCAAAGAAAAGCTATTTACCTCATTGTCTGTGTTGCCCAGAAAACCACATGTTGCGCAGACTTCCTCCTTCCTGAATTCCGTTCAAAATCTCTTGAGCCAGAAGCTTAAACACAGTTAATCAAGGTGGATTTTGGATGACCTGAAAAACTGAGTGAAACTGGGTTACAAATGATTGTACCTTTCAAAATGACATATTCTCATGGTTACGTCAGGTTACTTTTACATTGCCAGGCAAAGAAAAGGAAGAAGAGCTTTTAGGAAGCTCTTGGATGCTTAAGCCTGTCTGAGGAGATCTGGTGCGCTCACTGTGATAAATGTGTAGACCTTTAAATTATTAGTTTGAAAGGGCTTAATCTTATTATTCCAGATGCATGGAGATAAAAGTGCAACCCTCATAAACTGACCCAGAATTTTAAGCATAGCACACACAGACCATTGTGAGTCAAATATGTCTGGTCTAACCGAGAGCCCTCACTAATACTCTGCATCTTTCACTTCAGTGTTTTCTGATTGAGACAATGAGCCGGACCCCAATTAAAGATGAATGTCAGGAATGTGAAGAATTCCCAGCAAGCAGGAATGCATCCCTGCTCAGAGGGGGGTTGAGCTGATCCTTTTTACTGAAATATTGAGTGAGATTATCAATTAACAACCAGGCTCCCCTGAGAAAAGCCGGTGTTCACACAACCGTTCATGTCAGTTTCATCTTTGTCTGTAATATCTGTCAACTTGAAGTTGGTGAATGTCTTTACCAGCAGGATGTGGCTAACCGTAGTCGGTGAACTAGTAGATAAATGGTGTATTTGGAACAGTGTGAGAGATGATGTGTTCAATGCTTGTGCAGTAAACACAAGGCTTGCTTATTGCACAAGCATTGAACACATGGCTTGTACAACGACAACATAAAGTAAGAGAAATGACTAACTTGGTAGCAGGGCTCACACCCTGCTGAGATGTATATAAAGAACTAACTCCAATGCAGCTCTGGTGCTTAGGGGGGGGTCATTCTAGTTTGTCTCATATCTGTTTCAAGTTGAGGATGTGGTGCTGAAAAGTGTTTGAATCATAATCAAACCATTACATCTAAAACATTTGGAGTAAAGTTATATTTCCTCTCTCCATCACAGCTAAATAGACACACATATGTTTACATTTTATATTAAGTGATTCTGCAAGTTTAAATTGTTTCATACTGGGTTAAATGGAAGAACAAGATGCTTCTGTGTGTCAGCAGTCATTCTTTTGAGTTGACTATACGGGCCCTTTTTATTTCAGGCCTGTTGTACTTCATTATTTTTATAGCTCCTTTTTGATAGGCGTGGGATAAACAGTGATGTAGGGTCCTGGAACGGATGAAGTCATAAGTGTTGGTCTTCCTGTTTGCACAGATCACAGGGCTCACATGACTTGTAGAGATGCTCCTAAGTGCAGATCACTTCAGTGGCTGTACAGTCGATCTTTGGATTAAAAAAAGTTACCATCTTCCGCAATGCTGCTTAGGTTACAAAATACCACAGTGCCTTATGCAACAATGCAAAAAAAATGCAAATACTGGAAGTTGGGCTCAACGGTGGTATGACTTCATAATACAGCAACACACTTGGAAGTGTTGTTAGTCTTCAACTTCTTAAACATTAAGAGAAATACAGCAGATACAACATGAGGAACTTTTTAAATACTATCTTATGGTTAGATCTGTATTTGATGAGGTTTTGAACAGTCATTTCAATCACCTACTTCTTTAGTCCTTTACAGATGGGAAACAAATGTGCTCATTAACTAAAGTGCTTAAAAGTAAACAAAAGAAAACACTTCCTATTACCTGGTACTCCAGCTTCCTGCAATTTATCAAGGGAAAGCATTTCATGCTGCTCACCCTTTGATTCTGTGATCTTCGCAACAATACAAGGACCATGGAGTCTGATCTGTTTGCGTAGTCTCAATTGAAAAGAAATAATCTAGTCTTCACAGAAATGCATTGTTGTGTTATGGATTCATACTGCAACTGTAATCTATTTTGTTTTCATCAGTCAGATGGAAATTTGTCAGGATAGGAGCACTCTTAGGAGTGTTGAATTGATGAGGAAATGCAGGAGGCCAAGTCAGGAAGACCCGGCAGCTGTCGGACCCACTCAGGAACAGGAGTGTGAGCCAGTGAAGGGAAAACCCTCTTCCTCGGCAATGAGATGTTTATGGCTGCGGACCTTGACAAAGGATACAATGCAGTAGGGCTGTCACTTTTCAGTTTTCCAGCTGAACTAGACCACAAATACAAAGTCATAGTCCTACAATGCACTGAAAGATTTAGATCCACTAGAAAGTGACAGATAGGTTTATGGTCCATTGAATCACCTGACGATGCTTGTTTGTGATGTTGCCTCTTCCTCCCCAACCCTCAGTAGATGCAATAAAAGTAATCTCTTGTTATCTCTGTTCTTTTAGCAATCCTTGTTCTGGTGTAAAATGACAGCTCATCTATGACGAGCCTTGTATCGACTCACTCCTCTTTTTAAGAGAAGGATACACTCTGATGAGTGCCAGTCCCAGTAACACTGTACGATCTGCTAAGCTCCTGTAACATGAGGCAGATAGTTGTGATATATTCTCTATGGCTGCAGGGCCTGCTTTGCCACGGCCAAGCAGGCTCTTTGATTTGTGACTTTCAACGCCATGGACACTCCATGTGTAGCTACTTCCTGAACCAAATGAATAAACCATGTCAGTCACCACTTGACAGATGCATGATAAAGGTGTTGACCTTCAGTGCAACCTCTCTGAGTCATTATTAGTCAAATGTCATTTGATATCTCAGAACGCAGCACTTGCTTGTTCTGGGACTATTGATCAAGAGTAGCTAATGGAGTGCTGCGCCATCAATTTGTGTGAGCATGTCTCATCAGATTGCAGTACAAAGTCACTTAGAGTGGGAGTCTGCACATTGAGGAACCAAACCTCTGAGCAAATAACACACAGTTTATTTGTAGGACATTGCTAAGGGCAGCAGTGATGGCGCTTGCCAGAATTTTGCCACCATAGATCTTTGTGGTCACCATGACTAACAGAGCATTGTGCTAAAACTACCCAACATGTGAAAGGCAGGCTGTGTCTTGGCAGCCTTGAGGCTTTCAGAGTGGCCTTTCTTCTCCCGGCAGAGCGATGGGCTGCTGTCAACAAAGCAGAGTCTGTTCCAAGGAGCAGCCACTTTATCAAGCTACTTCACAACACAGCGTTTCCACACAGCACTCTTGGATGGTAAAAGGAGTGTCTGTGTTTCCACTCCAGACACAAATGGTAAATGAGACTGTCAGCCAGTAGCGTGGTATGCGACAGCTTGGAAGAAGATGACATTGAATCAGTGAAAGAAGGTGGAAGTGAACAACTACCCTTCCTTAAAGTGGTCTGCTATAATCTATTCAAGGAACAGGATATTTGTGTTGTGGTTTGGCCTGTGGGTCTTGGCTCTGATTTAGAATGAGTTGAAAATGGACGTCATCATTTCCATCTCTCCCCCATGTGTCCTGTCTTCACTATCAATCAAATCAAATAAAGGCAAAGCGCCAATAAATAATACATTTTATTTCATAAATGATGAATTGATTGACAGAAAAGTAATTGACAACAATTCTGATAATTAATAGTTTAAGTCAAAAATACCAAGCTAGCTGGTTCCAGGTTCTCGTATATGATGATTTGCTGCTTTTTTCTGTTTTATCATTGTAAATAGATGATCTTTCGGTTCAGGGCGTTGGGCTCTGAGAACTGCAGACATTCGCACTACCTTCTAAGATGCTATGGAGTAAACTATTAAACCTTTAAGCCAAAAACCCAACAGATTAATCAATAGTTAAAATTATCTCAAGTTTCAGTCTAATGTCAAGCTTGGTCAGTGTCGGTAAGAATGTGGTCCAAAATATGGACAGAGGCTCAAAATAGCAAAGAAGGCCAGGCATTATGAACTGCTTGACAACAACGGTTATAAACTTGGGTCACAGTTCTATTTTTGCTGTGAATTGTTTGGATCGCTGTTTGGCTGCAGACTGGTTTTGAACTTCAGACAGCAGGAAGAGCCTCCGCAGGGAGGAGGAAAAGGAAGACAGCAATGACCTGTTGAATACAGTATCAAGAGCCTCCACTCTGCTTGGTTTCAGACACTCCTGCATGATGCTTTGGGGAGAATATGACTCAGCAGTCGTAAAACAGCAGTGTGCACTCAGCTTTTGGTAGTCTGTCTTCTCTTCTTCTCTTCTTGTTCCATTTAGGTCATGTCATGTCTAAACTTGACTTGATCTCATATAAATCTTAGTGTTGTGTTAACAATTCTGTTCTGAGATTACTCAAAGTTTTTTCAGACAGGTTTTTCAGTCAGAACTGCAGTTCAATACCTCAGAAAAGGTGTCCTCCAAGCTCAGAATGCTATTATTTTATGGCTGCAAGTAGGCATTATCAGTACCAATTAATCTGAAAAAAATTAATGTATTTATCGAGTCATTTTATCTATAAAATGTAAAACCATATGACAACGTCACAAGCTACCAGAAGTTACATGTTTTGCCTGACCAACAGTCAAAAAACCCAAAGGGATTCCAATAAAAAATGTAGAAAACCAAACAAATCAACAAATCGATTAATCAAATAGCTGTTTTTGCGCAAATAAAGTAAATTTAAGTAATTTTGATTTCAGTGTACTGCAGATTTCTGCTAAGTGTTTTTGCTGGTGTGGTAATTGGCGTGTCATCGTACATATAGAAATATGATATAGCTTTACATGGGATGAGATAAGATACACTTCCTGAAGAAGTGTTTGAAAAACAATTGGTTAGACGTATTGGTAACACTCTTGGCTTATATATTGTGTTCTGTAGTGTTGGCAAGGTTGTAAGGTCTTTGTGTTACTTCCTCCCCCCTCAGTTATGTTTACTACTCTGTCAGTGCCCTATATCCCCGTTCTGTAGCCCTGCTGCCCTTTGGTTGAACGGGACAGCTTAGCTTTAGTTGTTACTGTTGGCTTTTGTTCAGCGCCACTCATTGGTCGAATGTCAGGGTGGCATTTGTACGCTGCGACTTTGCTCTGAGATGGACAGCCTCTGCTAAGCTCCAGTTTTAGTTTGGCACAACCTTTGGCCCTAATTTATAACCCCTCAGTTACTCAGAGTCCCTCTGGTCTGGTGAAAAGAGAGTGAGGAGATGTATGTCTGCTCTGCTCCATTGCCGCCTCCACGTCAACCACCTGGAATGGCTCTGCTACTGGCTGTAGTCGGACACATTGACGAGCTCTCTGGGAGTGCTCACCACAGCCTCAAGACTACATCCCAAATCACCAAAATAAAAGCAGAATCTTCTTTTTTCTTTTTTTTTTTCTTTTTTAAACAGAAAAAAACAAAAAAACAAAACATAATTTTGAGTAGGGCTGCTTGATTATGTTTTGATTAATCAATAAAGACTAAATGAGTAACAGTGCCAGAGCCCAGGGTAACCTTCTGTCCAAAACACAAATTTGTAATCATAGAAATGATTTATACTTGTTTAATAATTCACCAATTGTCAAAATAGTTTCTGTCTAATCAACTGATTGCCTTAGCACTCATTTCTACCTTGTATCATTTCTAATCTGTTGCCTAGAATGGATATACAGTTGTGGTCAAAAGTTTACATACACTTGTAAAGAACATAATGTCATGGCCCTCTTGAGTTTCCAGTTATTTCTACAACTCTGATTTTCCTCTGATAGAGTGATTGGAACAGATACTCCTTTGTCACAAAAAACATTCATGAAGTTTGGTCCTTTATGACTTTATTATGGGTTAACAGAAAAAGTGACCAAATCTGCTGGGTCAAAAATATACATACAGCAACATGAATTAACAATTTTGGTGACTTAGAAAGTTGTGTCACTGAAATGAGCTTCATAGCATGGCCTCTTAACTTCTTGTGAGTGATTATGAGTGACTACAGCTGGTGACTTCTCTGAGGCCATTTAAATAGGGCTCATTGGATACAAACGCCCACAAACGCTACAATGGAAAAGTCAAAGGAGCTCAGCACGGATCTGAAAAAGCGAATCATTGACTTGAACAAGTCAGGAAAGTCACTTGGAGCCATTTCAAAGCAGCTGCAGGTCCCAAGAGCAACAGTGCAAACAATTGTTTGTAAGTCTAAAGTGCATGGCACTGTTTTGTCACTGCCACGATCAGGAAGAAAATGCAAGCTATCACCTGCTGCTGAGAGAAAATTGGTCAGGAGGGTGAAGAGTCAACCGAGAACCACCAAAAAGAATTAGAAGCTGCTGGAACACAGGTGTCAGTGTCCACAGTCAAGCGTGTTTTGCATCGCCATGGACTGAGAGGCTGCCGTGCAAGAAGGAAGCCCTTGTTCCAAAAGCGGCACCTTAAGGCTCGACTGAAGCTGCTGATCACATGGACAAAGATAAGACCTTCTGGAGGAAAGTTCTGTGGTCAGACGAAACAAAAATCGAGCTGTTTGGCCACAATGCCCAGCAATATGTTTGGAGGAGAAAAGGTGAGGCCTTTAACCCCAAGAACACCATTCCTACCGTCAAGCACGGTGGTGGTAGTATTATGCTGTGGGGCTGTTTTACTGCCAATGGAACTGGTGCTTTACAGAGAGTAAATGGGATAATGAAGAAGGAGGATTACCTTCAAATTCTTCAAGATAACCTAAAATCATCAGCCCGAAGGTTGGGTCTTGGGCGCAGTTGGGTGTTCCAACAGGACAATGACCCCAAACACACATCAAAAGTGGTAATGGAATGGCTAAATCAGGCTAGAATTAAGGTTTTAGAATGGCCTTCCCAAAGTCCTGACTTAAACCCCATTGAGAACATGTGGACAATGCTGAAGAAACAAGTCCATGTCAGAAAGCCAACAAATTTAACTGAATTGTACCAATTCTGTCAAGAGGAGTGGTCAAAGATTCAACCAGAAGCTTGCCAGAAGCTTGTGGATGGCTACCAAAAGCGCCTAATTGAAGTGGAAATGGCCAAGGGACATGTAACCAAATATTAGCATTGCTGTATGTATATTTTTGACCCAGCAGATTTGGTCACTTTTTCTGTTAACCCATAATAAAGTCATAAAAGAACCAAACTTCATGAATGTTTTCTGTTCCAATCACTCTATCAGAGGAAAATCAGAGTTGTAGAAATAACTGGAAACTCAAGAGAGCCATGACATTATGTTCTTTACAAGTGTATGTAAACTTTTGACCACAACTGTAAATCTTGGCTTAGCAGGTAAAAGGTTGTGTAGTGAAGTTCAGCACAGTGAAACATGTTGAAAATGTTATATATGGCTAAATTGTGTGTGACAGTGAGGTAGTCATGTAGTTTATATTTGTAATAATAATAATAATAATAATGTAAAATATAATAAAAATAATTTCCCTATTGAGCAGGGATACAGCTCCATTTAACCCAGTCAGTGTGATCCGAGTCCCGGTATGAACGCGTGTGACCTCTCATCCATGGCAGCTCGACGTGGGTGAGTTGTGTCTCCCTACAGAGCTGAGGTCATGATGGGGGAGGTGAGTCATTTTGGCATTTGAGGGAGAGGAGGCGTTCAGCTGCTTTACACATTATAACTCTGCTGAGGCCTGGCGTCCCCCCAAGCAGCTGCCTTGTTGAAATAATGGTTCGCTGGACAAGTAACAGGACATCATTCTGGAAAACTGCATGATTAAAGGCAAAACTCCCTTGGGGGGAAAGTTGTGCTAACAGAGTTTTTACTCACTCTGATGACATACTATTGATGTATAAAATGTGCGCTCAAGTTGCATAAAAGCGTAGGAATTGAATATTACTGAGCCAGCACAACTGTTCCAGCTCCTCTGAAACTTAGTGCTAGAGCTTTAAGTGTTGACTGATACAAAATCCTCATGACTGATGAACCAGTCATCAGGGCTGAGACTGGGGTGGGGGGTGTTTCCTTTCTTCACTGGAGACTGTTTGAGCACCCTTGGTGCCCCCTTTACCACTTTGTAAATATGATACAGCAGCTAATTGGCCTGTCAATAAAGGTGGGTTCAGCGATTCCGGAGAAAGATTATTGATATTTATACTCCGATGTTCTTTACTTTTCATTACTATCATGGTGTAGCGCCCTTCCTCGTGTATGGCGAGTATGTGGAAGAGAGAGAGTAGGAAGTTCTATGCACAAGCACAAACGCTACCTGTTGCTGATTGACTGGAGTAGTGTTGTGTGGCTTGGTCCAAGCCATTTTGTGTGTTTGCTGTGTACAAACACCAGATTTTCTTCCAGTGTGAAGTCAATGCATTGCTTCTTTTGTAATGCCATCTGATGGAAGAGATTTGGGGTTTGTTTATAATCCAGTAGTTTGCAGTGTCCTTCTCAAAATTGTAACTTTAGTCATAATTCATGACAAGGACCCCAATATGAGAAGATAAGATGGATGAGATGTGGGCAAAGAACTCCCCCGAATCCATTAGTTTCTATATTCCTACACAAATTGTCAAATTATCTCATGATGGGTGGAATTAGAATCACAAGAGCAAGTTTGAAGCATTAGTGCCCGTTTTATAGTTACTGCAGTTTAACCTTGTGCACTGATTTAGAACAGTGGTTAGGCTGTTTATAATATCTGAGCTATATTTGAGTTGTGACTGACACTGCCCACCCAACCAGAAATGTGCGTTTCCTGTGGCAATATTATTCAGTAATTCTCAGCATCTTTCATCAGTACTGTCAGCAGGCATCCAAAGAAATAAAATTTGATGTCTGTACGTTAGATATTATTAAAAGCCTGATTCAACTAAACACGTTTTCAGTCAAAAGTCAGCACATGGCATGTCTTGGTTGCCCATTTTGCAGCACTTGATCACAATGTCATGCAATCAAATCAAGACCAAAAAAAAGGCAAAGGTATCCAAGAGTAATTTTATATTTATCTAAAACCATTTAAGGGATGCTGTATGGTGGCTCAGTTTTAAGCATTGTCGCAACACAACTAAGAGTTTGATCCCAACACTTTCTTTCTGGATTGTCACTATGTTCACCATGGTTAACTGCCACAGTTTCCTCCTCCAGTCCTCTCACAACTCTAAATTGTTGTATGAAAGTGACTGTGATTGTACAGCATCTGTGTTGACACCATAATGGACCAATGACCTGTACAGGGTGTCTTCGACCTTTGCCCAGTGCGTGCTGGGACAGGCTCTGGCCCCCTGTGACCCTGAAAGAGATGAAACAAAAGGATAAGTCAAATTGAGCATTTGCTTCAGAAAACAGGATAACATGAATTCACCCAACATGTTGAATTTGTTGGAATGAATTATGACATTACATGAGCAAAATAATTACAGATTTAGGTTCCGAATCAACAATTAATAAAAGATAATTTATCCTAAGCTTTAAAATTAAGAAAAATTGGGTCACAAATTTCATGTTGTGTGCATGCAAAATGGCATATCATGTCTCTGATATGGCTGTTGTGAGTCCTAGTGATTGTACATTACCTCTTCATTTCTTTGAAATGTCTTGTTCCATTAAATTATAGTAGATTGATTTTTCTCATAAAGAATCTGTGTTTTCCAGGTGGGGAAGGAGACTGTCCAAACAACAGAGGACCAGATCATGAAAAGGGACATGTCACCAGCTTTTATCAAGTAAGCACCGAAGTAAATCTAAAAAAAAACTCAATTTCATGCTGTGACAAACCTCTCAAATGCATTTAGATGAAATAGTTCTCTCTGTACAGTATGTGGAACCCACTAGCCTCTCTTTGGCTCTCTTTCTCTCTTTATCTGTTGCAGTAATGACTGGTTGTGCCCAAGCAAAGGTCAGACATGGCATGTTAAGTGCCTCAGAATCTTGCCCTGGTGTAACATAAATACTTTTTTGCGTTCCTTTACCCTAAAGGAGAAATGCCACAAACTCATACATGTCCTCATACGTATAAGCCACTGGCTGCTGCTGCTTTTGGTTTATGTTACAACATAAAACAGACAAATAAAGTTTACATGTTGATGTAGAAAAGGAGAGATGTATATATGTATTTGTTGTCCTGGCTCACTCCACATCAGCTAAATCATTAACTTGTGCTCAGCTGCTGTCTGTCCATATCACAGTCTTTCACCGATCCTTATTACGTGAGAGACTACAGTCGAGGGAGGGAGAGGCGGGACCTGGGAGCCCCCCAAGGTCAGGGATGAAACGCATTGGCAGGCGCAGGTCGTCAGGCTCAACACATTTGGCGCCTCGAAGTCACATCGCCACCCTGTCGTCATCCATCAGCACATGTGCTGGAATGCGTCTCCTTCACTAAATATAGTGTCTGTCGGGGTCCGGTTAATGCATGGCTGTTTCTCTCTAGTGCACGCTGAAGGACACTGCTGGCTGGCTCCGCAAAGGCACACACACACACACACACACACACACACACACGTCAGCCTCGATGTCATGCACATACATTAGCCTTTATCCTGCAGGAGACTTGCTCCTTCAGAAGAATGGGAACTGAGCTCCTCTTGTTTGACCCCTTTGCAGCGCCTAAAAATGTGGAAAATAGCAATAATGATCCCTTGTTACCGTGGCAACATTTGGACTGTATACTGTGGGAACTAGAACACGTGTCAGTCCTTGGCTTGTGGCCTGTTTCTATGTGCAGTATGGCTGTTGTTATACTATGCAGGTGGCAGTTTTTGCTGCTCTGGAGTTCACCGAGTGCATCACACCCAGGAGGCAACTATCAATCATTTTACACTTCTGTGGAAACAGGGGTTAAATTGGGCCGGAGCCAGCAAGAGTGGAGCTCCACCTCTTGGGATCCAAATCACATCCTATGAGAGCAAGTTAACTTCTCTGTCGCAAAATAGAGATACTCATGCTGCAAAGTCAAGTCAGTTTTATTTACATACCCCAAAATCACACATTTGCCTCATATGGTTTTACAATCTATACAACATATGACACCCTCTATCCTTAGAGCCTCAACCGTTAAAACAGTTAAAAGTGTGCTTCCTTTTTAACCAGCCCCCAACTTGCTTCCCCCATATCCCACTCACTCAAGAATTCACTGGAAAATGAAATGGCCAGTCCATTCACTTAAATTAATTAAATAACATCTTAACCCAGACACATTTGCTCTGTGAAAACATCATGTCATCATGCTTCAATAATTCCCCAAATAAATCTTTACATCTCTTAAAAATCATTCATAAAATTGACTAAAAGTACTAAAAACTTTTACTAAAAATAGTTTACTCCTTTTGAATGTAATAATTATAATGTACTAATAATAATTTGTGTCTTCGTGCATGCTGTGCTGTAGCTTGTTGTAGTTTATACACAAGCTGCTTATCACGCACACGCATAGCTTGTTAGTACAGGAAGGAAACCGCTGCTAGGATGAGTAAGCTGTTCACATGACGTTTGAACTGTAAACTTTGTGAAATTTTGCCAGCAGATTTTTCAGTTCAGTTCTTTCGAGCTGAAATATGTTCTTTTTTTCATGTCTTGGTTACTTTTGATTACACCCAGCATCAGGTACATATATAAATAAATACTGTATACTGTGGTTCTAGGCTATGGCTGTAGGTGTAGAGAGGACTACTCCCTTTCTAGTTCCCAATTTAACCCCTGTATGGAAGATGATATAAAAAATATTTAATCTGGGATTTACACTCCATCGGCTTTCACACTAGTATTTGCTTACAATATGAGGAAAAGCATATAAGAAGAGGAAAAGAAACAAAGTCATGCTTTGACAGCAGCTACTGTATGTTATGGCTAGCTGTATCCCAAAGCTTCCATCTGTTTTTGCTGTAGTCAATTTGCTATTTCCATGCGTAATGTCCATCTGGCTTCTTAAGTTCTTCGTATCATCAGCATGACTTGTTTTGCGCGTTTCTTTTACTGGTCTTCAAATCAATCATCTGCTTTCCACAGAGTGGAGAATGCGTGTACTAAACTGGTGCAGGCTGCCTCCATGCTGAAAGCCGATCCATACTCTGTTCCTGCTCGGGATTACCTCATCGATGGCTCCCGGGGCATCCTCTCTGGGACCTCTGACCTGCTCCTAACCTTTGATGAGGCCGAGGTATTTATTCGTTTAATCTTTCATTCTTTATTTTATTTGGAAAAATCTGTTAACCAGCAGAAGTGTGTTTGCTGAACAAGGAGGTCAGAATGCAGATTTTGTTACAGGAAAGAAATATCGATCAGGGGACACTGCTAGATATCTTCAGTTTTAGAGGTTTAGTGTATTCTAGCACACCTCGTCGATATAGTGATTCCCTAGATTTTGCAGGATGTGGCTGTGCACCTAACTTCAGAAATATATGTGAATTTAATAATGGTTTATTGAGATGCCTGACGGTGGAGGAATTGATTTCTCTGCCTCTTGTGCTCTGGAGTTCTTCCAGTGCATTAATAAAGCATTGGTGCAAAATGGTGTGCGCTTACATGTGCTTTCAATTTTTTTTTTTTCACCTGGACTGGCCTGGTGTTTACAGATAATGTTTCAGATTACTGAAAATGTATAAATATGACATCTCTTCCTCTTTGCTTAAATAAAAGCAGGAAGCAGAACGTGCGATAAGCTGCAGTGCAACCAGATATAAAAATGCCAAATGTAGAGCCTGACCATGCAAAAAGAAATTGCAATGCACTGCACTAATTTGCGGCAGTACATATTTTTTATGTTATGTATATTTGGTCTTAATTTCATCTTTAATTCAAGTTTAATTAAATGTTGTTTTTAATAAACATAGATTGCTGTTCACCTTTCTCTGACACTAAAGTTTGTTTTTTAACTGTAAAATATCTATCCCATCCCAGACATATCTTTATCATATCTCTTTAGCAACCAAATTTGAACTTGTTTGTTAAAAAGTAAATATCAGCTGATATGCTGTTATGAGATTTTTATTATTCTCAAATAATAATATCAGCCTCAAAAATCCAGTATTTGTCAGGCTGTAAGTAGTAGTGTATATCTGTATTTGTAGACCTACCAACATTGACTTTAACTAAATGCCACCAGGCTGCAGAAGTTGAGAAATGGACAGAACATTGCTAATATAGCTTGTAACTGTGTTAAAGATTGTACCATTGATTTTCATTGAGCAGAAGCTGAGCTGGAATGGCTTCAATGTCTTTTTAATGGACACTTGAACATGGCAGAGTCCTGCTGTCACAGGCTTTCCTGGTATAAGAATAGTATCCATTCCTGCTTTCCCCTTGGGTGCTGTTTATAAAAAAGACAGAGAGGTAGATAAATATACTGCACATATCTGTGGAACTCTCCATATTTCTTACACAAACACTTCCTAAATCTTGAACCAGGCAGGAGTATCATCTGTCAGGCCCATCTTTCTTTTCCTCTCAGGGATGGAGAGTAAAATATAAAAAGTCGCAGATCAGCTTTCTGGGAGCAGACATCGGGCGTCCCAGCGCTGTCTGCAGCAGTCAGCAGGACTCGGCAGGAGTCATCAGTCAGCGGTGCCATCATGTTTTCCAATGCAGTTCAGGGATCGCTCTGTATAGTGGAGTGGTGACTCCAGCAGTCCACATAAAGCTGGAGTGAAGCAGGACAAAGAGGCTGGAATGTCAGTGGGCAGCATTGTCAGAGTGTAATTAGAGAGAATGTGGATGGGGGGGCTGTGTTTGCATAATCACTTTTCTCTGGGAATGCAACTTTGTTTTTGAATCAGCTTTTGTTTGTTATCCTGTCATTATCATAGGTCCGCAAAATAATCCGGGTGTGCAAAGGCATCCTGGAGTACCTGACAGTGGCAGAGGTGGTGGAGTCTATGGAGGACTTGATCACGTACACAAAGAACCTGGGACCAGGTCAGTCTGCTGATACAGTAGTGACAAGATGACTACTGAAGTCTTGACTTGACAGTATCTCAGAGATTTGCTGTCTTGGTTGACAGATTCAGGGTGTATTTGCTGGAGTTAGCTTTTTTTTTGCTATGTTAGCATTCATATGTGTTGCAGTGGTGAGAATAGAACTCATATTCTCTACTTAAGTAAAAGCAGTAATTCTTCAATGAAAAATCCAAGTAAAAACCCTGTATTCAACATTTAAACACATTTTGGAAGTTGCATACATCAAATGTTAAGTAATTTAAAGTATCCAAAATTAAAATCAATCATTCTGAAGAACTGTCCCTGTTACATTGTCGAATTATTTATGCCTCAATAATCCCTCCATTTCAAGGGTTTTTATGTTTTCAGATTAGTTGAAGGATTACACGCTCCTCCACATGATGATTAAATTCTCTAAAGCTCTTTAGAGAATGTCCAACATTGTCATCAGGCCAGAACAAGTCTGTTTTTCAGATCCTGAAAAGTTTAGATATAGTAGTTCCAAGAGTTTTACTTTACTAGAGCTGTCATATTTCATGATCTTTTCTCATGCTGAATGTATAATCTTAATCTGAAAATTAACAAGTAACCAACATTTCCCTCTGAAATGTCTTAAATGGAAATGCTCAAATACCATTACACTTAAAGTGTGTTACTCTGGTTTGCTGCCTGTGTCCAGGGATGACAAAGATGGCAAAGATGATAGATGAGCGACAGCAGGAGCTGACACACCAGGAGCACCGTGTGATGCTGGTCAACTCCATGAACACAGTCAAAGAGCTGCTGCCCATCCTCATCTCAGGTAATCACACACTACCTTCATGAAGAGGGAATTCCTTCACATCGCTTGTTTCTGTTTTTTATTTTTTTATAAATCAAATACACTGCCCCACACGATGTATTTTAGGTCAGTATTTTTAAGTTGAAATATTGTATTGTTTATTGTGAGTTCTGTTTTGTATTTCAGGTATCAAAATCTTTGTGACAACCAAGACATCTGGCAGCCAGGGTGTGGAGGAGGCCCTGAAGAACCGTAACTTCACTTTTGAGAAGATGAGTGCCGAGATAAACGAGATCATCAGAGTGCTGCAGCTTACGTCCTGGGACGAGGACGCCTGGGCCAACAAGGCACGTACAATCAATGACATGCTGTTACCGCTGTTTGTCTATGGCCATCAAAGTCACATGCACACACTGTTATTATAGCACGAGGAACAAGAGACTGCTTTGCTCTTTGAGTGTTTCAACTTTGTTTTTGTGCGTTCTTTGTGGATCACAGCTGGAAGCAGTGTCTGTATGAGCAAAAAATGAATTTTGTCGGCTACCCACTGTGCTCTCACGCACTCCCAGAATGCCTTTGGCAGGAGGCTGCAGACTGGAGAGATTATGAAGTGATGTTATTCTCATTTGGTGTATTCTTTTTTTACTTTCTTAACAAGGCATGCACTTTGTTTCATCAGGATCAAGGTTGACAGGTGTGAAAAATGCTTTTGCTATATTTTAAGCTTACATACAGTTAGTGATTAAAGTAGGAATGCTTTAACTTTCTCTGTGTCTCTACCTAGCTGGTTAATCTTTTGGGTTCTTTTTCTGCTCTGCACGTTCTGCTTCTTTCCTATCCCGACAGTCTCCAAATGGCTCTTTCCCGTGCCACTTTTTTCTTTTGTCTTTTTTTTGTTGCTCTCAGTATGGTATGTATGTCCAGTTCAACATTTGTATTTATGTCATTCTTCCTTTCTTTTTACCATTTCTTTCTCCCTTCACCCCCTGTAGAAGGTAAGCCTTACCTCTCTCGCCCCTTGGTTGTGCAGCAGCATGTCTGACAGATGTGTGTGCTGTCTGCTTTGTGGTGCCGTTGTGTGCTTTTCAGTAGTGAGGCAGTTGTGCGGTTAAACTGCTGATTATCTATTAATAGAGTAAATTAGCAGTTACAATATCTTGTACTGCTAATGGAATGGTTTTTATTGAACAAGTTTTTAGCAGGTTGAATTGCTGAAATGTTGATCTGTGCAGTATTTTATTTCTCCTCTTTTTGGATTTGTTTTGCTTCACAACATGACAGCGTATCAACATGTGTGCATCCTCCTCCTATGTAATTTAAACCTCACTATATGCATATCCTCAACCTGTCTGATTATTGATTGACCTGACTCATGCAGTATTGATTTGGGTGTCATTAATGAGATTTCTCTCAGCATTCATCTCTCTTTGCCATGATGATAAGGTCTTTCCTGATCTGTACTTGCATTTAACAGCCATAGGAGGAGAGCACATAGAAAACCTGATACGGATTTTGTTGTATGAACGGCTAATTTTTAGAGTTAATCCAACAGATATGGCCTAGTTTGCTTACAACACTAAACACTACATGTGCCCTCTCGCTTTACTCTCTCTCTCTTACTAATGCCATGCATCACACACACAGTTTTATTTTTGAGTAATGCCATTCTGTGTTTGATTATAGGCTGTAATGAATGCGTGTTTGCAGTTGATATATAAGTGCAAAGATCCTATATCTATCCGCCTCTCACTTTACTTCACTGGCTTTTTCACTCACATAAACTGACTACTGACAGAACAACAGCTGTACAAGTTTGAACAGTAAACTAATACACCCACGCAGCTCTGGTGACATCACTTCACACCTTTTGAACTTCCTGTTTTTTTCCCTCACTTGTTCAGCTCTGCTTCCACACTCCCAGTTATTCAAACAAACATGCTTGTTGTTCTCTTTTATTTTGACAAAGGGATTATTGTGAGGGCTCAGACATATTTTGTGATGAATATTTTTAAAACAAGCAGTGGAGGTTTGTTCTTATTTGGCTTAATTTGCTATGAAACTCTTGCTGAACTGTGATGAAGATTCAAGCTGCATTATGAAGAATAGTGACTTGTGTTTTCTGAATTTCTATTATTGTACCTGAAAAATAAGCTCATTTAACCGCTCATTCATCCGCTCTGGTGCTTTGCTCCATGTCCTACAGGACTCTGCTTTGTTTTGCAGACTTGGACAATGAGTGGACTCATTGTCGAGTCAGCCGCTGTTGGACAGATTGTTGTATTTCCATCCACTCTGATTGAGATACAATGGAGAGTCGTTTGGCTTTTATAACATGACATGCTCATTGTTGAGAAAGAAATGTAAAAGAATGATGGAAATGGCATGCACTACGTGGTTGTGACTGACAGATGTTAGCAATGCTGCACATGGGGTTTGCTGTATGTTTCTTTTACTGGAATAACTAAACAGTGGGGTTTGATCACAATGCTGACGAGAGCCTGGAGCTTTTCTTTGCCATGTAACTCGCTCAGGAAAAACTGTGAATGAGGAAAAATACACTCCAAGCTCAGCTCCAATGAGTCACAAACTTACTTCTAAATAGGAATATAATTATATGACAACACAGGTTAACCTCATTCACACAGAATATACTATTTACAGGAATATTGACTTCAAATTAAAAAATGAAATCCTAGTGTCTCTAATAAACATGTATACATGGAATGACTAAGAGCATTGATTGACTCCTTTTTGAGTTTTCTTTGGTTGCATTGATTCCCTTTAAGTTATTAATTTATTCTGTCTTTCAAACCCAAAGGACACAGAGGCCATGAAGAGGGCTCTGGGGCTTATCGACTCAAAGATGGCTCAGGCTAAGAACTGGCTGAGGGATCCAAACGCTCAACCAGGTAATAAACATGCATGTCCCCTACCTTAAACTGTTCATTCTGCCGCTAAGCACGTCCTCAGGCTGATAATCTAGTTGTATCTAGTGACGTTATTGATGTGTCTGACTTTGTCTTGTGCTTTTAGGGGACGCAGGCGAGCAGGCCATCCGCCAGATCCTTGATGAAGCTGGGAAAGTTGGTGAACTGTGTGCTGGGAAGGAGCGCAGAGATATCCTGGGCACAGCCAAGACCCTGGGCCAGATGACTGACCAGGTGTCCGAGATGAGGGCCAGGTATGCTGAGTAAACACCATAAAAGACATTGCTTTGTGTGTCTATGTCGCAACTATGGCAAGATAATTCCCTTCATATTTCATGCAGGCCATGCCTCTTTCATTAGATAATCTCATGTTCTGTTACTGTATGTTTCCTAGATTCTGTAATCAAATTTTCATTGGATATATTTATTGATAACTGCT
Source organism: Macquaria ambigua (assembly GCA_008360985.2). NCBI lineage: Eukaryota > Metazoa > Chordata > Actinopteri > Centrarchiformes > Percichthyidae > Macquaria > Macquaria ambigua. Next base: position 26,581 of record VMKM01002180.1, on the reverse strand, counting down.
TCTTTTATACAGTAGTTTCATTTTCCATCCTTAAAGGGTAGGGGAGTAAGGCAGTAAGCATATTAGAGGGGATTTTAGTGTGTAAGAGTGGAAGTGATATCCTTCTGATATGAAAGCTGATTGTCACCAGGGACCCCGAGTCACGCTAGATTAAAAGCAGCTGTCTGGTATTAATCCATAATCTACTTTAACCCCTGGTTGAGTTACTCCTTTGAAAACTGAGAGACCTCTGAGCCTTGTCTGGAAATAGATGCATTAAGTTAGGAAAAACAGGAGGACCACAAGGCTTGAGCATTTGAGTAAACAAACAAAAAAGTGTGCGTGTGTGGCCTTTTAAAGGCATAGCAATGCTGCAGTTTATGGTATCCATGTGTTTTCTCCTCACCAGAGGTCAGGGCGCGTCCCCCGCCGCCATGCAGAAGGCACAGCAGGTTTCCCAGGGGCTCGACGTGCTAACTGGCAAGGTGGGAAATGCTGCTCGCAAGCTGGAGGCCATGACTAACTCCAAGCAGGCCATCGCCAAAAGGATTGATGCTGCGCAGGTGAGTCATTAACCCTGTTTGCCTTACAAAACATGGATTTAAACCTCTAAATGCAAGTTATGTGAGGGTGTTTTGTGTTTTCCTGCCCATGCAGAACTGGCTGGCAGATCCTAACGGCGGCCCAGAGGGAGAAGAGAACATCAAGGCCCTGCTCACTGAGGCCAAAAAGATTGCAGACATGTGTGAGGACCCCAAAGAAAGAGATGACATCTTGCGCTCTATTGGAGAGATCGCTGGCATGACTGCCAAGCTGTCCGATCTCAGAAGACAGTAAGTTACTAACTGCTGGAAATATTACATCATTTTATGCTGGGTTTGTTTTTGCTTTTTGAGTCTGAGCCCGACTTTGATTGCCCCTTCTTCATAACCCACTGGTCTGCTTTTACACTTTAATACAGTTGTTCAGATGCTTTCAATACTTTAATCAATTCAATACTTTCATCATCAAATCACATCTGTTTACCGCTGTTGCTGGGAGCTAATAGTGTTTGTTTTTACATATGCAGGAAAATTTGAGAAATCAGTGATTCAGTAATGGTTATCAACTAGGAAAAGTTGAAAGTTATTCTCTGCCCATAGATCAGTTAGGTATTTTATATCTTCCGTTTTCCGTATAACAATTATCTTCTAAAGGTCTTGTCATAACATGCACACATGGTTATTCTTCCTGTGGGAGTACAGATTTCGTTCTACAATTCATCTGGAACTGTTCTCATTCCACCTTGTACAAGTAGACTGGAGTATGTGTTTTTCTTCTGCACCAGGAATTGTAAAAAGCACTAATTTTACCACATTTTTAGGTGAACTACTCCAGATTTGGAGTACACTGGCAGTGTGAAAGCGCTCTTAGTCAAACTGATTGGTAGTTATTTGCACTCTAACTGTAGATGGCCATTTACAGACCTCATTTCAGCCATATCTTTATGATAAAACACCACCTCAGACCTTTTTGCTGTTTTTAATTCCTTACAGCGGTAAAGGTGACACTCCTGAGGCCAGAGCTTTGGCTAAACAGATTGCCACCACTCTGCAGAACCTGCAGTCCAAGACCAACAAAGCTGTGGCCAACAGCAGGCCTGCAAAGGCAGCTGTTCACTTGGAAGGAAAGATTGAGCAGGCGCAGCGCTGGATTGACAATCCCACCGTGGATGACAGCGGTGTGGGTGAGTCTGGCTCCCATCCTCCCCCAACTTCCTCCTCTCACTATCGTCTCCCACTCCTTCACATTCCTTCCACTGCTCCTGTGGCTAAATTGCAGACCAGACACTTTGTGTACATGTCACTTTCAACTCTACTTGACGTTCCACAATGCTCTCTCAACACACGCACTCTTTGGTTTTGGCTTGTCTCCTCTCAAACCTGGACATCGTCTTACATGTTTACAATAGGGCTGTAGGCCGGCTGCTCTAAGTGATTGGTTTACACAGTATGATGGAGGCAACACTTACCTCAAAGAAACAGCATGAAATAATACAGGAGATGCCTTGGGTTTCTTTCCCCTCAAGTGTTGATACAAGCACCCAGTAAAACACCAAAACTACCCAACATTTAATGGGCAGCTATTTACAGGAGGAAGTTCAACCGTGGCATTAACAAGCACACTTTACAGTTAACTTGTGCTGAAATAATTAACACTTTTCAGTTTAGTATTTCATTTAAGTCCTTTATAAAGCAAAAATGGCAAACACTCTCAGCTTCTCAAATGTGAGGATTTGCCTCATTATAAATTGAGTGTATAAAACAAGAAAGATGTGCATTTTTCTTTTAGTTCACAAGTTTGTTAGTGTTGATGCACCCAGAGATAATAACTGAATTAGCAGTTAACTAGCAGAATGTTGTTTTTTGTGAATCTTTATCTGTGTATGTTTGTGTGTGTCCGTGTGTGTTTAGGCCAGGCTGCCATCCGTGGGCTGGTGGCAGAGGGCCGCAGGCTGGCCAACGCTCTGCCGGGCCCCTACAGGCAGGAGATGCTGGGTAAGTGTGAGCAGGTGGAGCAGCTCATGGCCCAGCTGGCCGACCTGGCTGCCCGCGGTGAAGGGGACTCCCCTCAGGCACGTGCTGTGGCTCAGCAGCTCCAGGAGGCTTTGAAAGTAAGACGGCTCACACTCGACATTCTCATTCAGGCCTGTAGCTTCACTGTGATAGATCAGGATTCATACATGGAGACAGAGAAACAACCCCCTCTGCTGGTTATCAGTGGTGGAAGAAATGCAAAAATCTAATATACAAGTAGTGTGACCACCATACTCCACTGAAAGCCCTACTGTCAAAATTAAGTATAAATTAAGAAGTATTAGCGGTATGTATAGTATGTAAGTGTCAAAAGTACAGTACTCTGTGAAGAATGTACCCTATCAGTGTTTAATTATTAAGACAGTAACACATTAAAAGTACAATACCAAAATGTAATTTTTCAATTATGAAAAATTGCCAAAAGTGAAAAACAATGGCAATCTCAGATCTACAATTTTGGAGTTGAAAGATGACACGCTACAGGCTGAGAAACTTCTCTAAAAATAATGTCATTTTGAAACAAGTTTTTCATGGTTCCCTAAAAGTCTGCAATTTTTAGAAGCCATATTTTCAGTTTATGTTGTCTAAACTGAATGTAAGCTCCAATTCTGCAAGATAGGTAGCAACACAGCCATCAGATTAAATATAATGGAGTAAAAGGTATAATATTCTCACTGAAATGTTGTGGAGTAAAAGTATAACTTCTCAAAAATTGAAATGTATAAGTAAAACCTCCAAACTGTGCTTTCTTACAGTACTTACTTACTTCCCATCCCCTGCTGGTTTTACAGATTACACATACTCAGTGTTGCTATCAGTTTAGTTGCTGATTAATCTATTTATCTATAATCAGTACAATAAACTATAATAGTCATTAGTTGCAGCCCAAATAGTATTCTAATATGTTTTGTATTGTATGTATTTTATCAAAAGATATTGAATTTGTGTCTTTTAATCAAAAAGAGCAACAAGATTTTTTTGGACAAACTGATCCTGATGTAACACATTTGTATCTGTAATCAGTGAGCCACCATGAGTGTGCTGTGTAACATCTGTTTGTCCTCCTCCCAGGACCTAAAAGGGAAGATGCAAGAGGCGATGACTCAGGAGGTGTCCGACATCTTCAGTGACACCACCACCCCCATCAAGTTACTGGCAGTGGCTGCTACTGCCCCTCTGGACGCCCCCAACAGAGATGAGGTCAGTGGTGCAGTCACTCTGCCCCTCACTGTGATCTCACTGCAATGAGCCTCCTTCAGTGATCTTATATTTATTGGCAGGGGGTTGTATTATTTCTAACAACCCCTTTGGATAATTGTTTTATTTGATCATGTGTAGGTCTTTGACGAAAGGGCTGCCAACTTTGAGAACCACGCCAATAAGCTTGGCACCACAGCAGAGAAGGCTGCTGCTGTTGGCACTGCCAACAAGAGCACAGTGGAGGGAATCCAGGCTGCCGTCAAGTCAACAAGAGACTTAACACCACAAGTATGTCACGGTTTAGTGTTTATATTTCTTTCCGTTTGTGTCTGCCCTCCACTCTGCATCACGAGTCACAGAGCTTAAGTGTTTCTCGCTTCTTGAGCCAAGTCTTTAACAGTTGTCACTGGACTGAAAATTAATGGCTGGGATTGTTTTTTAGGTGGTATCTGCTGCTCGTATTCTGCTGAGAAATCCTGGCAACCAAGCTGCATATGAACATTTTGAAACCATGAAGAATCAGTGGATTGACAATGTGGAGAAAATGACAGGTGAGGTGCCATAAAGATGCTGTGAATTCCCTGATAGCAGGTGATCCATATTTCATATATTAACACGTTATGGATGTTCAGGTTTAGTGGACGAAGCCATCGATACCAAATCCCTGCTGGATGCCTCAGAGGAGGCCATCAAGAAGGACCTGGATAAGTGCCGTGTGGCCATGGCCAACCACCAGCCTCAGATGCTGGTCGCTGGCGCCACCAGCATCGCCCGCAGAGCCAACCGTATCCTCCTGGTGGCGAAGCGAGAGGTGGAGAACTCTGAGGATCCTAAATTCAGGGAGATGGTGAAGGCTGCATCTGATGAACTGAGCCAGACAATTTCTCCTATGGTGATGGGCGCTAAGGCTGTGGCTGGAAATATCCAGGATCCAAGTAAGTTGATGGTGCTAACAGAATTTTAGGATTATGTTTTATGCGTATGTGGAACCTTCTGATTAGTGATAAACATGTTTGTTTTGTGATTACCAGGTCTTCAGAAGGGCTTTCTGGACTCAGGTTATAAGATTCTTGGTGCTGTGGCAAAGGTCAGGGAGGCATTCCAGCCCCAGGAGCCAGACTTCCCACCACCTCCTCCTGAACTGGATCAGCTTAATGTAAATCCTCAGATAAGCTCAACTTTGAATTTGGCAAATCATCTGAAACTGCTTTGGTTTAGTGTGCAAAATTACTTGTCTATTTGAACTGCCAAACCATAATTACTTTAACTTGTCCTTGTAGCTTAACGATGAGGCAGCACCACCCAAACCTCCTCTTCCTGAGGGCGAGGTTCCTCCCCCCAGGCCTCCTCCCCCAGAGGAGAAAGATGAAGAGTTCCCTGAGCAGAAGGCTGGTGATATGGTTAACGAGCCCATGATGGTGGCTGCCAGGCAGCTCCACGATGAAGCCCGCAAATGGTCCAGCAAAGTAAGTGAACACTATTAACACAGTAATGGACTTTTACTTTGAAATCCCATGCTTTCAGATTGATTATGTTCCTGTCTTACCTCATAGGGAAATGACATCATTGGTGCTGCCAAACGAATGGCCTTGCTCATGGCTGAGATGTCACGTCTGGTGCGTGGAGGCAGCGGAAACAAGCGCGCCCTCATCCAGTGCGCCAAGGACATCGCTAAGGCTTCTGATGAAGTCACACGGCTGGCCAAGGAGGTGGCCAAGCAGTGTACTGACAAGCGTATCCGGACCAACCTGCTCCAGGTCAGTTCAGTTGTCTTTATTGTAGGGGCTTTTCTGTGGAAAGACTTGGTATCAAATCTTTTGACCTCACCTGACTTTCTGACCTCGTTTCAGGTGTGCGAGCGCATTCCCACCATCAGCACTCAGCTCAAAATCCTGTCCACAGTCAAGGCCACCATGTTGGGTCGTACCAATATCAGTGAAGAGGAGTCAGAGCAGGTGAGCAGTCTTTTTTTTTTTTTTTTATGAGTGTCTGATCACAAGATTCCCATTATTTTCCTAAAATAGCCTTTGAAAAGGGATTATGCCAGTATCCCTCATCACTGTATCTCCTTTAATGTTTTCTCCGGCAGGCTACTGAGATGTTGGTCCACAATGCTCAGAACCTGATGCAGTCTGTGAAGGAGACGGTCAGAGAGGCCGAGGCAGCTTCCATTAAGATCCGAACAGATGCTGGTTTCACCCTCCACTGGGTCAGAAAGACCCCCTGGTACCAGTAAGAGAAGGGCCACTGTTCCTCTGCTTCATGCTGGTTCTATCCAGCCGTCCAGGAGGACATTGAATGGACAGATATATACTTTATCAGAGCTATGATATCAGTGCCCCTCACCCTAATATGGGCAACGTTTCTCTATTAGTCCCATGTCCTGTCTGTAACAGTTGCTGTTCTGGTAGAATGTAAACGATGGGACTATCAGTGCGAGTTATGGGTTATATTCTTACTCTTTTTTTTTTTCCTAAAGTGTGTAAAAAATTTGCTTTAAAGCTTATTTGACAAATCCCAGGAATATGTATGTTTTGATTGGATTGTTGGATTTCATATATTGCAAGGTAGTTTTTGGCCTCTTCTAGACACAAACCTTAAGTTAAATTTAAATACTAGATTTTCTCAAGAGACATTTTTATATCTTTGTACTGATAATTTTAATATCACTGTCATTCATTCAGCATTGCTAGGATAAGCACATGAACTTGAGGAGTTGTTACAAATACAGTATAGGCCTACGCTCAGCACACGCAAAATATATTCAGTGGTATTATGCCTGTTTACACTATTCTATATTGTCACAAGTGAAAGAGAAACACTGTTCATTAATTTACATTGTAATGCAATTGCAGCAATCTTTATTTTCTTAAGAGTTCTGCCAAAGACATTCTGCCATGATATTTGAAAGAATAGTTGTCTTTCGTTGGTCAGCAATATATATTTTTAGTTTTTAGGGGTATTTGTTTTAGACAAGCTAATTAAAAAAGTAACTAAATTTTTTACCAACAGCAGGTAAAGATGCAAACTGCTTGTAAGCTTACATTCGACTCATTCAACTCTTTCTAGATATGTTTTATGTTTCACATGTTGCATTGAGATTACATGTAAGAAACAGGCTTGTGCTTTAGTATGAGGGCTCATAGCCAAAAATTATTACTCTGATTTTCACAGCAAGCTAACAAAGCTTAGTCTTCTTTAAAGAGGCTCGTCTTGACTGCTGTTTTTTTTTCTTTCTAAACTCTGCACACAGTTGTACGTTTCATGTTGTCTTGTTGTGCACAATCATTTTTTTGTGATATATGAATTGCACACTTCTCCTAGGTAGTCAAGGGAATGACCAGAGTTTAGAGATGAAGCACAGTGTCATCTGCACCTGGTGAAATCTTCATTTTATGTTATCACACTTGTCTCAACATGCCTTGATACACTAAACATTACTGGCCACTTTTTGTGGCAACTGTAGTTGATATTTGGAAATGTCTGAAGACTGTTGGCGCAAATGTGTCTTTTTAAGTATCTGATACCAACTGATGTGCCTTGTGAAAGAAACTTTATTTGCAATTGATACAGTTTTCATTTATAGATGTTTTGTATCATTTGTACAAGGTATGATAGTATTGATTTTTTCAAAACACTTGTTGTACATGATTCTTCTATAAAGTTACATCCGCTTCATGACTTTTACTTCAAGTCAAATTATGCTCTATATCTAAAAAGATATCAAAATTATGCAACTTAGTTGGGTTTAAATGGGCCCGAACAACATTTTGCTGAGGCATTGTTCACAATTTTGTAATAAAGCATTTTATAGCACTTTGACGTGTGTTTGCTCTATAATTTCTGTTGTTCTCATATATGCCTAGCAATGCTTGTATTGTAAGGAAGTCCAAGCTCTTGTTAGAACTTAATTGTTCCAAAAGCATTATCTTTTTTCTATTTTGGGATGGTTTTGCCAAAGACATTCTCCCCTTATCTTTTTAAAAACGTGTTCCTGTAGGTCAGCAGTTGTGTGAATGTTAAGGCCCGCTTGTTATATGAGTGAAAATATCGACATGCAAAAATGAGCTAAAAATGACGATGAAAACTGCTTGTGAACAGTTTTGAAGTATTTGATATGAACAGGCAATTGCCTATATTATACCGTGTATGTAATAGTTGAATATACTGTATCTCTGACTTCTAAGGGACCTCTACTACACCACCTGGATCAGCCTGCAGGTACTGTGCATCATGTAAAGGCTCAACTTGTTCTCATTCCACAGCCAAAAAATATTTTAATTTTCCTGAAGTTGCATTAACCATGGCTGAATTATCCCACTAGGGGGTTCTGGGACAAAAATAAGCTGTTGTGGTCCATACTCACCCCTTGTTCTTTGCACTCTGTCACTGTCAAGTTGGCCTACCCATAAAGTACAGCTCACATGGCAGACTACACATGCCAGCTTATATTTTGCCTAGAGCCCCTGAAACCAACCCAATTCTCCTCTGCTGGAGTTTTACCTGCCCCTAGGTTTACTCTGTCAGTTTGTGAGAATTTAATTAAGTAAACACTAAGTAATTTAGGCATATGCACCATATAAGCACAATGTCAACAAACTGAATAATGTTAAATGTGTTAAAACTACATTTAGACACAGGACCCAATGCAGGGCTTGCCTTAAGGCCCTTCATTTTAGTTTTGCGCTTTAGTGGAGCATATTACCAATTAAATTACCACAAAGTGACACAATGAATCTGGGGCTTTTAGGTGCCCACTTTGTCCACTTAGTAATCCAGCCTTAGCATTAAAATGGTAAATGACTCATAAAAATGAAGTATGTTATATATGACATATAACGTATTATAATAATATATTGCATAATTATAACATATGTTATAATTCTTAGCCAGTGAGCAAGATCAAAATTGCAGGAGTGAAGCTGAGCCTCAACTGATGAGCATGGTTTTTTTTGTAATTGTGTAAACAATTATGTGTTAATTTTGATGCTGAGTGGCTTATTTAAATGGTCAGTTCTCCCAAATTACAAAGAAACATTTCCTCACTTCTTGTGGTATCTAGCCATGCAGATAATTTTGGTTTATTTCCCCAAATTTTGAGATATCCTTCTCTGATTGTTATTCTTTCATGTCCCTTTCTTTCTATTTATTTTGAGGGGCGTTTTTGCCTTTTACTGGATACCAGAAGAAAGTCCTTGACCAGCATCGAAACAGAAACGTTTGCAGTGCATCTTAACCACTGGGCCACCAGGACATTTCTCATGGATTGATTTTAACTTGTGCAAATAAATATAACTCCTGTAATCTGAATTTGCATAATGGTAATTTGGTTAAACACAAATTTATTTAGAAATATCATGCGGCATGTAAATTTTGACATAGGGCCCACTTACAAGACAGGTAGACATGAGAGGTCATAATGAAGGAAATGATGTTGTGCTTGAGTCTATTGACTTACTCTAAAACAATCGACAGGTAAAGAACATGGGGCCGTCTGGGACCTTATCCAGCCTTAAAGGTGTCAGTGGTGCATAAACTGAGCTGAGGTGTGTATTTTTACTCCACTATGATCAATTTTAGGGATATAAATCGACATGTATTACAGGTATTACATTGATGCCACAGTATCCTATACATTATGTAAAGTACTATGGTAATATACAGTATCTTGACCTCAGCAGCCTACCACACTAAACAGGTCCATGTTTTGTCTCCTGTGTGACTGGGAACTTAAACTAGGGGAAACAGGTGAAAGGGAAAGCACCGCGATAACGCGAGATAACTATACTCCTATCTCCTTTCTATGTGTGTCAAATGCACATTGGCTCGGCTCAGTAGAAAGTAACTAGCTAATATTGACCCTTTCCTGAACAAAGCCATTAATTTTCTGTGTAGGTTGCATGCTGTTGACCAATTTTTTCCACCATCATCTGTGAGGAAGGAAGCCGCAGCCTCTTACTACTCTTCCCCAGCAGTGAGCAGTGGCTTCCCCGGCTCCGCAGCGTCAACACAACCGTTGGTGATTTAAAAAAAATGTCGGACGAAGAACCAAACATGTCGACAGGGAGGAAAACAGTGTTAAGGTAATAAGCCGACAGTATTTGTGTTATCTGACGCGAGATGCTCTGTGTTAGTTAGCCGCTGTAGCTAGCTGTTAATTCATGCTAACGTCTCTGGTGTTGTGGTAAACTGTCAGCAGGAGGTGCAGGGTGATAAGGCGCTAAGCAGTTTGAACCTTTGAACGTTACATCAACTCAAGTATTCAGGTAAACCGCTGTTAGCATTCAGACACAGATTGTTCGGTCATAACGATGCTAACCACGGCTAGCAGGAGAGGGTGGGTTCATCACATGACTGGGAGACAAGAATTGTAGCTACATTTATCCAACCTGTAATTATTCTTGAAAAAAAATAGCTTATGTGGAAAATCGTCATGTTTGGTGTGAAAACAGCGTCTTGTTTTTAACACCAAAACTGATAGCTTCCCACCATCAGCAAACTGTTAGCTAAGAAGTTAAACAGCAGTGATGCTGTCAGTGAGGGGACGTATTTAATCATAACGTGAGGCTTTTGTATTTATTAATTATTTTTTTTAATTTACAAAATCTTAAAAAGTGCAGGTGTCACAAAGCTTTTTAAGTTATTAACATATAACAAACATAAAATAGGCACTGTTAAATATGATAAAAGACCAGGACATATGAATAAAACGAATAATGTCAGCTAGCCAATATACAGTAGAGAGAATAGCAGTTGAAAACGTATCATGTGTCTAATTAAAACATTGCCCATCGTTTCAATATCGTGTCCGTTTAGTGTGTCTTATCATCCGTAATTAAGCACTTATTAGCATAACATTAACAGTGCTGGCAGGCAGCTAGTGTCTTGTTGACATTTTGCATAATGTTAAGTGAACTGGGCTGCGTTTACTTGACTTGAGGAAAACTTAACTTTCAACGTAGCTAATTGTCCACAGTCACGATTCTGAGTTAATGTTTAAAGCCAGTAAGAACGGATGAGGAGGTTTTACAGACTTGAATTGCTCTTGGCAAAGGTAATTCTCAGAATTTTTACACTCATCTTTATTTGTATTGTACTTTTAAACACAACACAGTCAATCCAAACGGCTTTCCAGTGTACAGAGACAAACAAAAGGAGAGGACAAGGAACAATTAAACAAAACAGAATTGGAACCTAACCTTACTGCCATTTTCATGGCAGTGCACAGCACACACCTAACAGAGAGACAGCAAACAACTTAATGTTTCAAAAGCAATATGGGAGCAGGTAAGGTTAGGTCAACGAGAGCATCAGTAGAGAGAAAAATGCCAGAAGGTGGAAGGAAAAAAGCCTTTTCTTACGGAGGACATTTTGACATGTCACAGCGCAATGGTAAATCATACAGTTATTGATGGCTGGATTTCATGTTGCTGCTTCAGTTTCAGGATCCTGATATTGTGCATGCTGGCTCACTGTCACACTGTCATGGCTTAATAGGCTTAATGGCTTTACCTGCTATGACATGTCAAAATGTGAAAAAGGCCTATATGTGTAGTTTTGGGGTGGCTTTTGAGAAAGTCATGTCGCCATAGCACCAGTTCTGCACCCAGGAACAGACAAGAGCTTTTGTTTGGAGCATCTCAGGTCTCTGACGGAGTGTTGACAGAAGTCATAGGAAGCCAGTGGAGGGAGCCAATAGGATGATACGCTTTCACGGCCAAGTTTCCCATAAACCCTAATTTGACCTTCTTTTAAAAATTGTGGTTGTTACTTATTTAAATGTACACTACGGAACCTAATGGAACAAGTACCTATGTTGTGTTATATCCCTGAACAATGAAATCTGAAGATTGAAACAATTCATTTAATTATTTCTTATACTTGAAGGAACAATCTGTGCTCCAAATGTAAGCAACAGTGTCACCCCACCAACAAAACTGAAAACACATCGGGATTAGAACTTGCTATTACTCCCATTTAGATTGAATTTAATACAAATTTTAGATACAGAAGCGTTTAAAAAGTTATTTGTGTTTTCCAATACTGTTTAAGGTTTTTTACATCATGTTTTTTTATACAGCTACAAAAGTTGATGACACTTTCGAAATCCTGATTTTTCTATATGTCACTCAAACGGTTGAATTATATGCAAATAACCATGTAATGTGTATGGTTAAAAAAATACAGATTAGTCCTTTATTTGTCTTTTTAGTCTTTTTTTACTTTATGGCTTATATTGGTGTTTACCACATGGTCCACCTTCTTTCCCATTGGCCTCAAACGCAGCATAGTCAACTTTACAATAACTGGAACACGTGTAGCCAATCATATGCCTACAAGATACTAAGGCCCGCCCACGTGCTCCACCAACCAGTCAGTGTTGGCCAAAGTGCTGCTATAGTTCCTGTAGTAAAAAGCACATTGCTTTGACAGAAGGAGCTGTTGATCATTTAATCATCAGGTTAGGCTGCTGAGTTTTCTGACATAATGCCAACTCCAAGGTAAGATCCAAATTATAATATCCTCCAGTGTTTCCACAGGAACAATTCTGCTGTTATGATTGTCTTTTTTTAAAGTGTGCTCACAGTGCTGCCAGTCTTTCAATGGGTTGATTGAAAACACTGCAAGAAAGTGTATAATGTCAGACTTTTAGGCTGATGTATTAAGTTGGGATGGCTTCAGTGAGTCTGGATCTTCTTGCATCCAATTTTAATGCAGATCATGTAAAAGATCATCAAACTGCTGCACAAGAGATTATTTCTCTGTGTCATCTTAACCAGTCGTTCAATATGTTTGTGTCTTGTGTTTTATTAAAGTTGGGTAACCTGTTATGAAGTCTTTGTTGTCAGGAGTAGACTTTGACCACTATGATATCTTGTTGCTGAAAATGTCTAGATGAAAGGGTCATTGGGGGAGAACGCTAACAGAATACAGTTTTCCCTGCTTTTTGACAATGACACATGAGCTGCACGTCTGTGCATGAGAACACTGACACATCGGTTGTTCAGAGAATGATAATCCTTTAATTTGATTTTTTCAGTGTGCTGAAGTACCTGCTTTTCATTTGACTAATCTCCATCTGAATTGGCAGCTGAGGAGTGATCTCTCTCAAAGTCATAAAAATGAATTCATTAGTCTGTTATGAGCTCATATGTTTGCAATTGTACATGCTTACATAGCTTTATTTTCTCATGTGTTGTACACATGTTGGCCGCAGAGAGCAGAGCCGTCAGGGAAACACGGGTTAATCCCTCATCAAAGTTTCAGTGATTTAATTCACCAGATCAGAAGCAGATGATTTTCTGTATCACAGCAGATTGTTTGTGTCCTCTGTCCGTGCAGAGCTGGTGAGTGGGAGTCTGCATAATACAATATGTTTTTTGTCTCCCCACAGTGAAAACACACTCTTTGGGATGGGAAATCCCTTGCTCGACATTTCAGCTGTTGTGGACAAAGATTTCCTTGACAAGTAAGTCTAAACAGCTCATTTGTTTTCACTGATAGCTTCATATCTCTGTGTCTCTCTCTGACTTATTTTGCGTATTCTTTCCTAAAGGTTTGGACTGGAGCCTAATGACCAGATCCTCGCTGAAGACAAACACAAAGCCTTGTGAGTCAAAACTTCACTGGGACACCACGTGTTTCACAAAGTGTTAGTGTTAAAATGACGTGGAACCAAATAAGGGATACACTGGTCATTCATACCCACTACTACCATCTTGACACTTAAGCTGTGCTCAAAATAGCCAAGTTATAAATCAACCCTCTGTAACTGCGAGCCTTAGAAGTTGACGCCCACATCTTTCACATACTCAATTTGTGCCAAACTATACCAAGATGCCTCTGAATTTACAACTGCTTTGGACTAAATAATAGATCTATGTAGATATTTTAACTGCATGCCATTAGATTGACACAAAGTGAATGAATTGTTATTATTTATTCAGAGAAGGGTTTTGCTGAGCATGCATGCTCCTTTTCCAGACCCTCCCTCCTTCACATTGCAAGCAGATGCAACAGTAATATTATAGCCTTCCTCGAAAACATGGTTGCGTGTCGCTGAACGTAGCACTCCACTCTTTAGAAATGCACCTGAAGGTAAACAACAGAAAGACTGACTAAAATTAAAACAGTCAAGCCTTAATTACTGACTGACCTTACACCGCTCTCTTTTCTTTAGTTGATAAGAGTACAGATGGTGTCTTTTCAGGGAATTTGTCGGTGTTAATTTTAGTGCAGACAAAGTTCACCATCTGTAAGTGAGATGATGGTGAGAGGCAGGTGTTTGAGTTTTCTTTGAAGTCTCAAGCAAACAATTTTAACATTCATAAGTAAATCACATATTCCACATTTGGGATGTGTGATCATTAGTTTATTGCTTGTCTCTATAAATGAGTGTGAGAATGTTTGATTTATTTATGATTGAATGATCTTTAATAATTACCCTGGTAGCAAAAGGTATGAGACTATATGCCATACAGTCTGTGGAGCTTGAAACTGCCAAAGTTTTACATTGCATACAACATGTTTTTTTAGAGTTCATGAATTTTATTTGGCACATTCCACATTAGACTGAGACTCTTTTTTTTTTTTAGGGGTCAGCTCTACACCAGGAAGGCTGCCCTTTTCATTCAACTAAGTGCTAAGTGCAGTAGTTCATGAGAAAATAGTAAGATACTCAAATATACCATATGGCACAATGTTGAGAAAACCTGTTCAAAGATGCCTGGATTCAGCTTTGCACCAAAGACCCACTTGTTTCTTCGCCTATGGTCCAACTTTTCACGAGATTTCATTGTAAATTTTGCGGAATCCTGCAAAGTAACAGACGAGGCAGTCATTGGGACAGAAAGCATAACCTCCTTGGTGGATCAATCAGGCAGTTAAGTTATTGTTTCGATGAATATTTTAGCTTTGTCACGATGAATCATTTCTTCCCTTTTGAAACCAACATTTCATTTAGTTATAAATGGGGATGTTGGCACTACAGCCTCCGTAGTGACTCATGGCTTCACTGATAGGATCCCTGAGCTTATCTTGTTCATTTTGCTCATGATGGAGCTTACCAGACATTGTATGTAATATTCAGACATAGCCTGTAGCCAAATTGCTTGCCTCCACTCTTACAAGAGTGCAGTGAATTACGTTTTTTAGGCCTTTTATTTAACCAGGGTGGATTCACTGAGCACAAATGCTCTTTTACAGGAATTCATTGCTCCACACTCGGGCACATTCACACCTCGAAGCCGCCCCGTAGCACCACAGTCTCATCTGCTGGATGTGAGATAACCACATAACTCTTATCTGCTGGACACTGAGCAGCTCCACTTGAGCAGTTTGGTGTTAAGTACCTTGCTCAAGGGCACCTCAGCGGTGGTAATGAGGAGGGAGGGACAAGTGCTGTTCTTTCACTTTCTAAACCCAAATTCATCATGCTGGTCTGGGGACCGAGCCAATGACAGCCCAAGGCAGCCTTGGTTTTCCCACAATATCCCCTGTTTGGTCCAGCACCTGTTGAAGAGTTTTTCTGTATGTGCATACTTTTTAGCTGCATTCAAAATGTATCCTGACAATAAATCACTCACATGATCAGGACCATTCATTTGAGATTTGTAACTATGAACACATTTTTTGATAATCTACACACAAGAAAGCCAAATAATTGTACTCAGTATGTACAGGAATACTGTATACTGGAGACACATCTCATCATTGCTGTTGTTAATAGAATTCTTGATTTTAATGTAAAATAAAATGTCTTAAAGCTGTCAAATCTATATGTTGATAACATCAAATATGAAAGCATTGGCTTTTACATCTGCCAAAGAGGTTATGTTTGTTTGTCTGTATGTTTATTAGCAGAATATTACAAAGTTGTTTCAGTGAAGTTTGGTGTAAAATGTTTGTTTGGGTGTATTGTGAGATGGTGCATTTTTGAACATTTCCGCTGTTTACTCATGAACTACTAAATGCGTTACTTGAACATCTGGCACACTATTCCGTGACTATATGTCACTGCTTGTACTTTGATGCAGATCTGGATCCAGATGCAGATCAAACATTTGTAAGCATTCTCTGTTATTAAAATGGCAAATGTAGAGGATTACGCAGCCTTGGCAGTTTGATGACGCCTAATTTTAGGAGATTGCATGTTGATTGAACAATTTGAGACCTGAGAAGTGAGTAAATTCTAAGCAAATCACAGTGCAGTAATTGTAAAATCATAAAGCACCAGAGTAATGCATATACAATATAAAGACAGATCAGTACATCAGACCGTCTGTACCGTACAATAGGCTACCTTGTCAGGTCTTGTTCCTTGACAAAGGGACACATGTGACCTTGGGCGGCAGCAGCAGCACAAAGCAGCATCATCAGCAGTGTTGTTCTCCTCCAGCACAAAGGCAGCTGTGTTATCTTTAGCCCCACAGACACCGTTCCCTCCACATTCTGCACAAGGTCAGGGCAGGATTAACATGCGGCTTTGGTGGTTTATTCCCAGCACAATGCATTTCAATGCATGTCCCCCTCTAATACCACACACAACAGCATACTCGCCCTCATGTCCATCAATTTATATCTTAATGTACATGCTGTATTTTTTTTTTATCACATTATCGATTAACTCTTATCAGTACAGGTTATGAAAAACGTAAGCTTTAGATGCTGTGATATGAGCCACAGTATTCCTATTAAGGATGTTGGGTGAGTGACAGACTGCAAAGTGCAAAGAGGTCATTCACAAGGTCATTGGTCCATGGAAGAAGAAGAACTTGACTGAAGTGTTGTGACAAATAACATCATTACTTAAAAGACCACAATAGATTTACAAGGCTAGTCGACTAACACTATTGTTGTGCTTCTGAATCTACAGAGTGTAACACGATTCATTTTTTCTCCCCATCACCCTGGTGGGAGAGAGATCATTGGACGCGGTGCACTGTGGCCATGCCTGAATTCAATTATCTAGTCACAGCAGAGCCCATATAATCCTGTTGTGGCTGAGAAATTGCCTACTGTAGAAACCATCAAACATCCCTGTTAGTACTGTCTGGGGACTTTTTTTTTTCCTAAATAAGCCTCAACTGTGACTTTTGATGCCTTTACATTTAGCTTCAAATGTTTTGTTAGTTGTTGTTAGTTGCAATTATTTCCCAGTTTGAATTCAAGACGCTTTAGTTTTTTTTACTATGGAAACTAGAGCTTAAATAATTAGTTGATTAATCGATTAGTTGACCGACAGAAATAGTTTGTCATTTATCAAGCAAAAATGGTTCCAGCTTGTCAAATATGAAGATTTGCTTCTTGTCTCTGCTTTACATCATTAGAAATGGAATATTTTTGGATTTAGGACTGTTGATTGGACAAAACAAACGTTCAAAAGACTATTACTATTTTTACTTAACTTTTTTGATCGATTAATCGTGAGTGCCAAAAACGTCTCTAGTTATGACTTCTCAAATGTGAATATTTTATTTTTTCTAAGTCCTCTATGCTAGTAAATTGAATATTGAATTTTACAAGTAATTTGAAGACAATGATTAATCAAGAAAATAATCATCAGATTAATAGATAATTAAAATAATTCTTAGTTGAAGTTCTATTTCAAAGACTAAATTATGAATCGAGTAATTGAAGAAATAATTAAGTGAAACAGTAAATTGTTAATGAAAATAATCATTAGTTGCAGCACTAATGAAAACTAGTGGAGTATCTGCTCTGCTGAACAAACACTAACTTCCTGGGTGTCCTGGTTGCCGAGTGGTTAAGACGCATACCATATAACCGCAATATGTCCTGATTTGTTTCCGGCACCAGACGTTTGTTGCATTTCATACCGCTCTCTCTGCCTCCATGTTTCCTGTCTGTATCTACTGTAGACTTTCTCCTGTCTAATAAAGGCAAAAATGCCAAGAAATACTTCCAATTAGACTAAGTTCACAAATCATGTAGTGGAATCTCTAGCGCTGCTAGAATCACATACCAACAACCTCATCACTCTCTCCTCCATATAAAGCAGCTGCTGCTTGTCAATACTTGTATTTTATACAGAGTTTACAGTGTGGTGGTTAGTGAGTCATGTTGCAGTGAACGCCTGGCTCTTGTACTGCAACTGCTTTTGTTTATGATATTTCCACTGTGGTTTTTGAACCAGGTATTTGAAAGGGGTGTTTTTAGCAGATGCTGGTTTTTCAGAAGACGCCTCAAGTGTTTTGAAATTGGGGTATGAGAGGAAACCAACTAACCAAAGCACTGTGTTTGACTTCCTTTCTGCCTGCTGAGACATGTATCATTCTACATTTCAGTGAGTGATATTGTCAGATGTAATGATGTACAGGTCTTGCTCACTTTTTGTAGTCACTGCTGCCATCATGTGGCTGAAAGTGCATGTTTGCTACCTGCAATGTAGGGAATATGTAAAGCCTTTTTATAACTGGCAAAGATTTGGGGGTGCATATTGTCTTTATCTCAGATGATCAGACAAATACATACAGACAATACAAAAACTGTATTTTCTAATTAAAGTCGCACTATTGTCTTTTTTAGTTTATACTGACGCATTTTACTTTTGATTGCAGGCCTTTAAAATATTCATGTAGTTAGCAGCTGGTTGATATTTAATTTGAACTTTTCCCTTTTTTCTCCGTAGTGAATTCTGTTGCACAGTATTAAATTGCAGTAGAAGGGGTATGTACCTTTTATGTCCAGCAGGGGGCAACAGTAGCCTGCTGTTTTTACCCCAAGGGGTCTCCAAAGGAAACATGTCAACATAATGAAAACACGCCTCTTTCTGCAGTAGATGATAATGATGGGCAAATAGACATTTTATTTCAGGATAACTAGGCATTACAGGTTGTTTAGAACACGCAGCCTTTCATAATATACCATCCACTCGAACCCTTTTGGGCTTGTTAACCATATCATATTAGAGCTAATGATTATTAGTCTGTCAAATGAGTGAGTCATTGTTACAGTGAGTGTATTGTCACCTCCGAGCAGGAAAAAATAAAGATCAGCTGGCTCCTGAATATTAGTCCCGTTCAAACATTTGTTTTACGACTCCCTCTGTCCGATGATAATTAATTGTTTACTTTCTCATCTCTGGATGATGGCGTGACTCTTTTCAGAGGTTGTTTGCTCACAGCAATTAAGTTCATCAGTGCTCATCCTCCCTCCTCCTCCTCCTCCTCCTCCTCCTCCCTCTCCCTCTCTCTACCCCCCTCCTCCCTCCTTTTCTCTCTTTCTCTGTGCTAAATGCAGATTAGCAGCGTCACAATCGCATCCAGAATGAGAGTAAACTCCTCATTATGCCGTGTGACCCTCTGCTGCATGAATAATTCAGGGCTGCAGCGTTAGTGGCTGGCTGTTATTAGCGTTCCGGATGGCGAGGGAAAGAGAGAAAGAGGGAGAGAGAGAGGGTGGGAGGCTCATATCACTGACAGGGCTGACTCAGGGGGATCAGCCCTGGATTGAGACACACATCACACACACATCATCACACGACACAGGAGATCAGTGGAGGTGCCTCTCCACTCACACACCCCGCTGTCTGTGTACATCTTACACACCCCTGCTGCTGCCGTGCAGCTCAATCTGCTTACTGGGAGGAAAACAACAAAGGCCTCTCTCACCGAGTACATGCTAAACACTCTGGCTCCTGGGTGTGTGTGTGTGTGATAGATTCTGCTCTGTAAACATACTTGACTCTACCCCTCTTTTTTTTTTTTTTTTTAAATACATAACGAAGCGAATTGTGAGTGCTAGAAACCCCCGGCGGAGCTATCCTGGTGTGTGAGGAGGAGAAACACTCCTCCTTGTGTGTGTGTGTGTGCGTTTGTGTGTGCTCACATGCAAGCATGCGTGCAGAAGCTGCATGTGCTTGCCATGGTGCCACTTCACTGGATGCACTCATGCTTGACTGAGTGTGTAGACACATTACAACCCCCCCCCCCTTTTTTTACTTCCCAGCTCCCTTGTCTGTTGCTGAGGCTGAGTGCTGTACTACAGTACTTAAACTCACCTCCGCTGGCCCGCTGGGGGGTCAGAACATCCGGCTCCCCCTGCCGCTGAGGGCAAAGGTCGCGGGCCTGCATCCATCAGCCAGCCTCTGAGCCAAAGAGAGAGAGCAGAGATTAATGGCACTCAGCTGGTAATTGAGACATCAGAAACATGTTCAGCCGTCAAACACGCTGCTCTTGATGTTTTATTGATATGCATGAATCTGACGATTTGGGGCGCTTGCATGTGTCTGACGTGCTCACCAGAGGTGTACTCAGCTGTAAGAAATGTGGATCTAGACCTTTTGAATTATAAATCAAGAAAACTTTTCAAATAATCGAAATAAAGAAGCCTCTTATCTTGCCCTGCTGTTGTTTTTTTTTGATGAAATAGGTTAACACACTGTGATGCAGGGTGACTGCTCTGCATTTAAAGCATAGGCCACATGCTGCATCATGAGAGATGGCTGATGCAATCATAATTAAGGCTCGTCCTCGCTGGAGCTGCAAATGCCTGCCTCTTGTTGACGGCGGCTGCCAGCAGGTGGTGCCAGAAGGAAACATCACAAGTCAAAGGGAGTGTAACAAACATAATCCACATCTCTGTGCATGTGGGCGCCCCCCCCCCCCCCCAACTCCTCCCTCCAACTCCCCCTTTTAAAGAGCGTTTTATAATTAAAATGTGGGCGTCTCAGCCAGTACATACAGCATGTTCAGTTCAGAAAAGCATGCTCAGGGCTATTTTTAGTCATCTTTGATCCCCAGCAGCCACACAGGAAAAGCCACTGATGGCAGCAGCCGTGATACATGTAGGCTAGTTAGTATACTATCTGTGCTGATCATTTCTCTACACCTAGCCTGTGCGGGGGTAGAGATGGGAGGCCTGACTGGTGAGCAGCAACACTCCCCGTGTGTTTAAAGTTCACACTGGGCCATATGGTCCCCTCAGTAGGGGGTGTTGGTGGAATTATTCACACGGAGCGCTCTGAATCACCGAGATCCTGGTATCAACCTCCAAGATAAGGGGAATGTCTCAAAGGCTTTGTGCTCCGGCTTCAAATCTCAATCCTCAAGAGAACACCAGAAGCTCGATCCTTGCTTACACACTCCGTCTTCCCACTCTCTCCCTCAATGTGTCCCTCTTTCTCTCTCTTTCATGTCCTCACACACACACACACACACACACTCTCACACTCCCTCTCCCACATCCACACAGTACAGTGTGACAAACAACGCCACCCTCTGCAGCGCGAAGCCAAAAACCTGTGACATTTTAGAGGAAATAATATGAACTCATCCTGCATGACCAGATTTTGCCGCCGCCGCCTAATCCTTGAGTGCAGCCTAATTAAGTACAAACAGCAGTCCTCGGTTAATGCCAAGAAATGGGCTGCTGCTGCTGCTGCTGGATCGACCGATTATTAAAGGGATGCATATTTGTTGTTTCTGCATTCTAATGCAATTACTCACCCATTATGACCATGTAATTGTGCAGTCATTAATTGCGCATCCAGTCTGTAATGCAGAAAGGCTCATCGCGGCTGGAGTCGTGGCGTTTTCTGCACCGAGGGGACTTGAGGCGGGTTGAACAGGGATCGGACTGAGATAGCCACCTGAACGATGGCGATATCGCATTGCTTTTGTGCAAATCAACATTCATCCCTTACTGTAGTGTATTAGAATATGTCAGAGGACGGGAACAAGGCCTCGCTCGCTGTTTGAATCATGACTCATTTGTGTTCAGTACTTTTATGCGCCTCATTCTTCGCCATCTATTCCCATCCTGCCCTAATGTTCCACTGATAAGAATGTCCTATTCATTCTGCGTTCTTCACCAGTTGCTACAGAGAGAGAGAGAGAGAGAGAGAGAGAGAGACTCTACAGGCACTGAATGAAAAGCACATCTGTTTCTGAGGGGGAGCGCGAGCATGGTAGAAGATAATTATTGATTTGAAATAAGAAAAGATAAGGCTCAACCTTGAGCAGCCCGGCGATAGCGCGCAGAACAGAATAATTAATGGGCCTGTCTTGTGTCGGGACAAGCTTTCACACTGAGACGAGCGTATTGATTTTAAACAGATAAACTGCGTAACCCTTTGTGAAGGGTTTGACAAACAATTTAATTGGGGGGGAAAACAACAATATTCCTCACCCTTTCCATCTCCCTTTCATCACGTCCCCAAGCTGTTTTTCCTCTGCCTGACCTATGGAAACAATTACTGTGCATCAGGCCTTGTACTGCCTCCAGACTACCAAGTAAGGCTGGTGTAGGATGCACACACTGATTGGGAATCTAATCAATGGTGGAACCTGTCTCCACTCCAGATGCCTGTGTTGAAACTGGGATTACCGAAGCCTTTTAGCTGTATTGCCCCCTCTCTGCTTCTGTCAGAGAGAGAGAAAGATGGATCTGCCTGTTTAAGTGTACCTGCCTGCTATAGCTGAAGCAGAGATAATTTACTGTTCCTGAACAACCCTCCTCCTTCCTAATCCCCGAGGAGAGCAGCACAGAAGCCCCAGTCCTCTCACTTCTTCTCCTTGCCCTCCCCTGATTAGTGATAGGGGCTGTTTGATCATGTTTCCCTGCCTGTCCTTGTGATTTGTAAGCTGTTTAAACGTGAACGAGGCAATTAAATAAGGACGAACGGAGGAGAGTGGGTGCCGCGGTGATCATTAGCGATGAATTACCCCGGTGTGCACTCAAACACTCGGAGGACTTTCACGCGGACCACTCCCGAGGATCCAGATCCAATCTAGCCATTGATTAACAGAGACTTGTTCTTCCTGTGAAATCACTCGACGGGGATTTTAGGGCACTCATCCGGTCTTATCTAGATAGGCTAACATCAAAGGCGAATGAAGAGGGATTGGGTAAATGGGCTCGCCTTGCCCTCCATGTAAGAGACTTAGAGGAGCAAATCTTGAATTATTGCCTCGTGTAAATAATCTACTTGGCTCGTTTTTTGGGGAGGTGAGAGAGGAACTCATGAGTCACTCGGGGCAGAGAACACTCATAGTACTTTGGAAGCTCTCATATTTCCCTTGATGGGAAACCACGGTGGGGGGCTCCAGCCCCAGGAATGTAAACAACACGATGTTCCTGACTTGTGTGATCTGCCCCAACAATTTGAACGTGTTGAGCCAGGGAGATGTAGAGGTATTAGTTTTTGAGGAGGACTCTCATATCCTCTGAATACAAATATTCCATTCAGTAGCCTAATTCCCCTAATTTGATTTAAGCTGAATAAATAAGTGCCTCTATTAGTCTCAAATTGGAAGGTATGAAATTGAAAAATAGCACAGTGAGTTTAGTTAAGAGCAGTATTTAACCACAGTGTCAGTCTCTTGTAAAGCATGTGTTATATAACAGACTGTCCATACATTAGTGGAATGCATGGCATAGTTAGAATTGCTTTTCCTTTAAACACCAGAGGGTTTTAAAAGCAGAGGTTACTAGCTGAGGACATTTTGTTCAAAACAATTTCTTTTCCTCTGCTCCCTCCCATCACAGAGTGAGCTTAGACTGCAGTAGATGGAATGGGATTTTCTCTTCCTAAATGGCCAAGGGGGCCGTTTACGGTGTCACTACTATGGGATCACATGATGTTTGAGGGTGTAAAGGTCTCGAGGCAGCTGCTCCTTTTCGGATGGGATTTTCGAGGCATCCAAGAGCAGGGCCCCATGCTGTCTGCACTGAAAGGTGGAGCAAATACTTCTAGGAAGAAAAAAAAAAAGCTGAAATCCTCAGAAGCTGTGTGTCTATTTGAAATGGGTTCTGGAGTCCCTCGGCTGCCTTCATGTTATAAACACCCACAGTGCTCAAATTCTTCCTTTGTCAAGGAGTCATAACAGGTGTCTCAGGAAGGATTTTTTTCCCGGTTAGCATATTTTCCACTTGCATGGAAAGCTTTTTTTTCTTTATTAGGAACATTCTGCCCTAGGTAGACCCCTTGCCTTGAGACATGATATGCAGACTTTCTTTGAAGCAGTAAAGGTTACTTTCACACTCGCTCAAAATTCGGCCATGCTTAGTTAAACCAGGTTGTGCTCAAGTGTTGAACACCTCTGGCTGACATATGTTGGTAAGCCATGGAGCACTTTGCATACATATAACTCCTGTCTACACAGAGTATGTGCAATAGACATGACATATTTCTAGGTTCAACTTTAAAAATCAAGTTTGCTCCCGCAAAACATGCAACCTTTGACCTCGCCTGACAATGTTTTTTTAATCCTAAAAAGGGAATGCATTGGCACTCTGCAGAAGAGCCTTTACATAACCAGCACCCCTTGGGATTACACTCAAGCATTTTCTCAACAACCCCTCTTACGCAGTTCATTTAAGGTGGAATTACACATAACACCAGTGGGAGTGGTATGGTGCACCTTGAACTATTTACCATGTCATTGGATTTTTTTCCCCCTGATGTAAATACACTTACGTCTTCAATTTACAGTTGAGAAAAAAAAGCCAAGGACCTCCTAATGTGGCGTATCATCTTGACTGCAATTAGGTCAATTTCCTTAGCAGGGTGGACACGTTTATATAGCCAGCCCCCTGGGAGGCTGTTTGTATGAACGATGTGGAGAATACACATTATTCATGTTCTCAGCTCCCCAGATAAAGACTCTATCTCTCAGCGTAGCCCAGCTTTGCATCACGTTACGCCTAAGCATTGAAGCTATTGATGTTTGAAATGGCAGTATGATGGGAAAATACAAAAATGATAGAACCGGCCTCAGTATTTGACTGTGGACCCAAGGGTGTTCCTGTGTATTATGTTTGAAAACTCAGCAATTGTTTACTCCCCACTCTCTGTTTTCTTGACTCACTGTGTTTAGTCTGTTACAGTCATTTCTAAACGTTGCTGGATGGTTCATACATCAAACATTTAATCAGATGTGGCCTCTCCCTAAACAAGTTATCTGGCTATAAGGTTTTTGTACACAAGGAAATTGTAAAACTTGTTTTTCTAATTGTGCTGAAAACATCACCTATGAAATAGAAAATAGCTGCCTATCGCTGCCAAGTGAAAGATGAATGGTTTCTTTTATATCATGCATCCCTTTGAGGAAGCAGTTCAAGTTCCTCAGAAATAACTTTCTCTGCTCATCTTGCTTTAATACTGTATGGCTAACTACAACCATGTGTGGACAATGTTCCTCCTCTGCTTTTATCAAACTGACATTTAGACCCTAACTGACTCCTTTCAACTCTAGCAACATTTGTGGTCAAGTATCCCATTTAACAAAATCCAGCATTTGCTCGCTGCCTTTTTTCTGCCTCTTTTTCTTTTTGAGCAGTTTATATAAACATCTTGCACCTGGAATGTTACAGTTGAAGGATGGCAAAAAAAATATATGCCACTTTCAAGTTTATTGTATTGCAGAGTTGACATACTGCTATCTTTTTTACAGCCGGGACAGAAAGGAAAGAAAAACATTCTGATCACTTAACCCAGTGATTCCCAACAAGGGTGTAGAGTAGCTCAACGAATTAGAAAAAATAGAAATGATGATTTGATTAGAAAAATATATCCACATAGAGTAAGCTGTAACACCTGACCACTACGTCTTGCGATTGAGAGTGCAGGAAATTATTTAGCAAGCAAGCAGAGAGGTTGAAATAGTTTAGATAAAAGTAATGTTTAAGCGGTTTAAATAGTTAGCTAAAAGTAATGGCTATATGTGTGAAATTGCTAAAAATAATGGATATATGTGTGAAATAGCTAAAAATAATGGATATATGTGTGAAATCATTAGCTAAAAGTAATGGATAAATAGCTGAAATAGTTGGTGATAAGTAATAGATAAATGGTGGGAGTAGTTAGCTAAAAGTAATAGATAAATGGTTGAAATAGCTAAAAGTAATAGATAAATGGTTGAAATAGTTAGCTAAAAGTAATTTAAATGGTTGAAATAGTTAGCTAAAAGTAATAGATAAATGGTTGAAATAGCTAAAAGTAATAGATAAATGGTTGAAATAGTTAGTTAAAAGTAATGGATAAATGGTTGAAATAGCTGAAAGTAATGGATAATGGTTGAAATAGCTAAAAGTAATAGATAAATGGTTGAAATAGCTGAAAGTAATGGATAAATGGTTGAAATAGCTGAAAGTAATGGATAAATGGTTGAAATAGTTAGCTGAAAGTTATGGATAAATGGTTGAAATAGTTAGCTAAAAGTAATTTAAATGGTTGAAATAGTTAAAAGTAATGGATAAATGGTTGAAATAGCTGAAAGTAATGGATAATGGTTGAAATAGCTAAAAGTAATGGATAAATGGTTGAAATAGCTGAAAGTAATGGATAATGGTTGAAATAGCTAAACGTAATAGATAAATGGTTGAAATAGTTAAAAGTAACATAAATGGTTGAAATAGCTAAAAGTAATAGATAAATGGTTGAAATAGTTAAAAGTAACATAAATGGTTGAAATAGCTAAAAGTAATAGATAAATGGTTGAAATAGTTAGCTGAAAGTAATGGATAAATGGTTGAAATAGCTGAAAGTAATGGATAAATGGTTGAAATAGTTAGCTAAAAGTTATGGATAAATGGTTGAAATAGTTAGCTGAAAGTAATGGATAAATGGTTGAAATAGTTAAAAGTAACAGATAAATGGTTGAAATAGTTAGCTAAAAGTTATGGATAAATGGTTGAAATAGTTAGCTGAAAGTAATGGATAAATGGTTGAAATAGTTAAAAGTAACAGATAAATGGTTGAAATAGTTAGCTAAAAGTTATGGATAAATGGTTGAAATAGTTAGCTGAAAGTAATGGATAAATGGTTGAAATAGTTAAAAGTAACAGATAAATGGTTGAAATAG